>CAIGQZ010031698.1:2754827-2767239 GCA_903798205.1 Danio tinwini | reverse complement strand
ATAGATAGATAGATAGATAGATAGATAGATAGATAGATAGATAGATATTCAAAAATATAATTAAATTAAATTTATAAAAAAATTATTTAAAAAATGTAAAAAAAAAATTCTAAATGAAGTGTTTAGCTCAGTATATTATTAATCAAAACATAAGTTTTGATATATTTACAGTAGAAGATGTACAAAAAAACCTTAATGGCACATGATCTTTACTTAATACTCTAATTTTTGGCATTAAAAAAATGTATCATTATGACCCTTGCACTGACCATTTCAACAGTGCAATATAAGCCCAATTTTGTGGTCCGGAGTCACATGTATGATGTTGTGCATGTAATGTGCAGTTTAGACACCTGTTTCCAGCACGATGAAGATGACATTGAGGTTTTTGAGTCCAGGTTTGATGTCCTTCACATGAGTCTCAGTGCTCATGGTCAGTCAGTCTGTTTCTGTCTGAACCCTGAAAAACTCAAACACAACAAATGCCCACTATCTGTCAAACCACACAATGATAATAAATCAGTCATAAAAATAACATCAAACTAGCACTAATGTGTCTCTGGCAAACATTTTTTTCATTGAGGTAAAGTTAATATTCGCACGTTCGTTCATTTTTTTACAGTGACAACTTGTGACATGGTCTCTATATTGTTTACTTTTTGTGACATTATTAAGGAGAAAGTGCGAAAATAAAACCAACTTTACCCTAATCTCTATATTGTTTATTACGCTACTTTGAATATTTCGGTCTGAAATCGCATGTAAATATGACTTCAAAACAACATTAGCTCTATTCAAATGACATAACAATGTTGTACTTCGACTGCTAATATGATTTCACTATTTAGGATTTGCAAAAAATACTTTTCTGAAATTACATTATTAAGGAGAAAGTCTGAATGTGCTAATATAAAACCAACTTTACCGTTACCCCAATAGCATTTTCTTAACAGCAAACTGAAGTAAACAAACACTCACTGGTTAGCATGAGCTGCTTCTGCACCGTGTTTGCTCTAATGCTAGTCGCCGGTTAGCTGTTTTCGTCATCTGCCACAGTTTGCGTGATTAACCCCGCAAAACCCCGCAAGCTTTGCTGTGAATAAAAATTCTGACAACTGTCAATCATCACAGGTAACGTAATGTAGACACTCAACTAGTGTTGACGCTTTTTTCCCCTCACTAAACGTCATCACGCTATGATTACCCGCGCGTCATGACGTAATAGTCAGCGCGTAGGTATCCGAGCTGCTCAGCATATGCTCAAGACTAAAGTTAAATTATCTGAGTTTAGTGAAAAGCCGTCAATATTTATGTTTAGATTCTTAGAAGTGACGTTTATTTTAATGAGTTTAGATGTACGGTTTGTGTTTTGAACTGCACATGCGCGTGAAATCACGAATCACTGAATTTGACGCGATTTAATCCCTCATTCATTTACCTGAGAGGTTTTGTTCTTCTGTTCAAAGGTAAGATTGATTAAAATAAATATATTTAGGGTCTTTTCTTAATAGTTTTATGAATACACATGCTGTCACATCTTAAGAGTCACTTTAACTGTCCGTATTTAAGCTGCTGGCGTCAGATTTATTATTTTTTAATCTGAATAAGTTTACTTTTATATTAAAATAAGTTTTAATAATTGTAATTAGTTTTGCAGACATTCATTCGTCACTTAAAATTCATTTGAGATTAACAGCATATATATCAAGAGCTATCATAATCAAGTTATTTGTTTGTTTGCTTAATATACATACAGTAATTAATACAATTAAATATTAAATTATTAAATATTTCATTAGGATGAATAACCATGCGCATAAAAAGATGTTTTCTAATAATTGTCGTAATTATATTTATCACTTATTTTCATATTATCATCAAAAGGTTAACATAAGATCAAGATATTTATAATTTATCCTAAATTACATTCAAATTAACAAATAAAAATAGAATTAAAGCAAACAAATAATTACAAAAAGTTGGATAAATAATGACGGCACAGTGGCTCAGTGGTTAGCACTGTCGCCTTACAGCTAGAAGGTCGCTGATTCGAGTCCCGGCTGAGTTTGCATGTCCTCCCAGTGTTGGTGTGGGTTTCCTCCGGGTGCTCCGGTTTCCCACACAGTCCAAACACATGCGCTAGGTGAATTGAATAAACTAATTTGGCCCATGATTGTGTGTGTATGTGAATGAGTGTGTATGGGTGTTTCCCAGTACTGGGTTGCGGCTGGAAGGACATTCGCTATGTAAAACATATGCTGGATAAGTTGGTGGTTCGTTCCGCTGTGGAAACCCCTGATAAATAAAGGTACTAAGCCAAAGGAGAATGAATGAATGAGTGAATATTATCATCAAATGGTTAAAATATGATTAAGATGTATATAATTTATTCTAAATTACATTTAAATAAACAAATAAAAATAGAGTTAAAGAAAACAAATATTTACAAAAATGTGGATAAATAATTTGCCTGACATTTTATTAAAACAAATACATAAAATTAACTAAAACAAGTAAACAAATCACCTTTGAATGTTAAAATTATTCAAACACATATTTAAATTAAACAAATACAATACTCATACATAGAAAACTAACGTAACTTTATTGAAATCTTTTTTCTTGATTTGTAAGGAAATGCGAGTTATTTATAAACAAACACATTTATTTAAATAATTTTCCAAAATGTAATTAAAATTAATATATATAAACAAATTAAAGCAAGCAAACAATTAAAGTTTGAATATTAAAAATAATCAAAATTGTTTTAAAATAAATAAACAAATACAAAACTATAATACATAGAAAGCTAATGAGGAAATACGACTTATTTATAAACAAACAAATTTGCAAATAAATAAGTTCAAAGATTTAGATAAATAATTTACTCAAATTTAATAAAAAAAATTAATAAATAAAAACTAATTAGGGCGACACGGTGGCTCAGTGGTTAGCACTGTCGCCTCACAGCAAGAAGGTCGCTGGTTTGAGTTCCGGCTGGGTCAGTTTGCATTTTCTTGTGTGCATTTTTCAGTTTGCATGTTTTCTCTGTGTTGCCGTAGGTTTCCTCCAGGTGCTCCGGTTTCCCCACATTTAATAAACTAGATTGGCCGTAGTGTATGTGTGTGAATGAGTGTGTATGGATGTTTCCCGGTACTGGGTTGCAGCTGGAAGGGCATCACCTGCGTAAAACATATGCTGGATAAGTTGGCTGTTCATTCCGCGGTGGCAATCCCCTGATGAATAAAGGGACTAAGCTGAAGGAAAATGAATGAATGAATGAAAAACAAATTAAATCAAGCTAACTAAAAAAAATACATTTGAATATTAAAATGAATATTAAAGTTAACATAAATACAGTATAATTAATAGAAAATGTAAGGAAATATGACTTATAAACAATTGTGAATAGACAAATTAAAATAGATTAAAGCAAAATATTTAGATGAATATTATAGATAAATAATAACAAAAAATAACATTAGACCATTAAAAAAATATAAAAATAAATACTCTAACTAACTTAATTGGAACAGTTTACAATTATTTCTAAGGAAATATGACAACATTTATAACATAAATATTTTTATACAGATTAATTTGACTTATCAGGATGGTGATCGATTACCAGGAATTATGTTTATGATTTCAAATGATGATTTGAGCACAATGTTTTGCAATCAAACACATTTTTCTCCTGCACTTGTTTTCTAATAAGGGACACATTTATTAGTAGTGAATTATAGTGCTTTTCCTTTAAAACACTCTTGTTTGTGCATCTTTTCCATCATCAGATTAAAACAGTTTTGATAATAACACACATTTGATAATATCACTCATTACAGTTCTGTCCGTCTGCTCATCGTGTGTTTTGACCTCATTTCTCAGGACAAACAGAATGGCCAGCGCAGAATCTGCTTTAGAAAACGAGATTAACCCTGTTGACTTCATTCAGCTGCAGGAGTACATCGAGTGTAAGTGTCTGCCGGAAACCAAAACACAACATTAATAATCTTCATTTATTGGCACATAATTATAACAGCAAACTTTGCATGTCATTATGAAGTCTTGTCAAAAAATGTTATGATGAGGGCTCCAGCTATCGATTATTTTAATAATCAAATTTTCTACTACTGTAATTAATCAAATAAGCTTTTTCCATTTTTCTTTGAGGATCTTGTGACTTATATTTAACCAGTGGTGTAAAGTAACTAATTACAAATACTCAAACTACTGTAATGGAGTAGTTTTCTCAGGAATTGTAATTTGCTAAGTTGTTTTAAAGGGCACCTAGGTTACCACTTTTTCCAGATTTAGTATAAGCCTTTTGTGTCTCCAGAATGTGTCTGTAAAGTTTCAGCTCAAAACACCCATCAGATTATTTATTAGACCTTTTAGAAGTTTCTATTTTATAGCTCTGAGCAGCAGGTAGCGTTTTTGTGTACTGCGCCTTTAAGGCTAGTCCTTCACGCCCACCGTTCCCACGTGCCTGTCAGCGTGCCTTAATCTCCGCCCTCGGCTGCGTCAGACAACAGACAGACATGAAGGAAGCAGATCTTGCGTAACGTTTGTGAGAAATACTACAGTGAATACTTTCCCATTGAGTATTTGATGCATTTGTTGTGAAGTTGCAACGATGAGTCACACACAATGTCGGTACAAAGTTCACGCACACACACAGATACACACACACACACACACACACACACACACACACACACACACAGACAGCGTGTGTGTTTAGCTTTGCACTTTTTTTGCACGCAAATGTGACAGGATACAGGTTAATATCCACCGCTGTATGGATATCTGTTATGTTAATGTACAAAATAAACCTGATTTAACGTCCACAAACCGGGATTAAAGCGTCTTCTTTTATAATTGTTCTGACTGTAAAGTAAAGCTGAAGCACGTCCTGTCTTGTGGATATGATTATACACGTTACTACGGAGACATGTTAATACGCAGCTGTCAATCAATATTGGTGGGCGGGGGGACCGCACTCCTACATCAAGTTGCGGTCGGTCTCAAAACCGCTCCAATTGGTCCACCGTTTTTATGTTGTTAAATTGAAAAAAAAGCACTGGGTGTGTTTATATAACCCCAATATGACGCTCTATACACTATACCTACACATATGTCTGTCCAAACAGCTTGAAAAGTAGATTTTTCACCATAGGTGCCCTTAAAAAAATTGGACTTTTACTTTTTCTTGAGTACATTTGTAGTGCTATATCGGTATTTTTACTCCACTACTTTCCTTCAGCCTGCAGTCACTATTTTATTTTTTCTTGTCTATGGGATTACAAAAATCAGTCCTGTGATTCCTGTCCAATCAAATCGCGCATAGAAGATAAATCTCATCATAATGAACTACCTCAAGAGATTGAAAGCATTAAGAGTGTCCAAGAAGATATCCAAATCTTTGCACACATTGACCCAGAGACTGTTTAGATGCAGGTCACTGATGAGAAGATGATGGATGTTTAGTGCATGATGACAGAAAAGGCCTTAAACACCCAGCACGCACAGGATGTCAACATGACGTCTGATTGACGTTGTACCCCAATGTCGTCGGGATGTCGCATTTTGTTTGGAAATGAAAATCAGTTTTGACATCAGAACTCAACGTCAGGCCAATGTCAATGTCCAACATCAAACCTAAAAGTTGGTTTAAGATGTTGGCTTGACGTTGGATTTTGGTCACTTTCTAACAATCTAAAATCAACCAAATATCAACATCATTTGACGTTATTATTGGACATCAAAATAACGTTGTCCTTAGACGCTGGCTAGACATTGAATTTTGGTCACCTGACATCACAACCTAAATCTAACCTAATATTAACATCTTATGACGTTTGCCTGCTGGGCAATAACTAAATACGTTACAGAATGTTACGTTTACACACTTCCACAAACTAGATGTAAATGCATCAGCTTTTGACAGCGTAATACTCACTACTCTTGAGTACTTTTGAAAGGGCTGCTTGTTACTCATGCTTTAAGTAATATTCACAGCAGATACTTTTACTCTACTTGCACTACATTTTTAGGCAAGTAATGACTTTTACTTGAGTATGATTTTTCAGTACTCTTTACACCACTGTATTCAATAGAGCTGTAAATAGTGTATAAAAGCCAATCACACACACACACACACACACACACACACACACACACACACACACACACACACACACACACATATATATATATATATAAATTACATTAACTGATAATATAATTACAGGTTGAAATAAAAACATATTGCATATTGCTTAATTAAAATTAAAATAATGAGCAGATCAAATAAATATTATACAGACTGGAAGATGACTAAAAATGTAATCGATTATTTTATGTAATCGATCAAAACAAATAATTCGATTATAAGTTTCAGCCCTAGTTATGGTTTTTATTTTTATTTAGTAAAGTCATTTCTGCTTACAGAAGGTGTATTAATTTGATCAAAATTAAAGTAATAATATAATAATTATATAAAATATTTTGAAATATTTTCACAATTTTAAATAACCATTTTTTTATGAGGGTGTAATTTATCCCTGTGATGTACAGCTGAATTAAATTTTATTCAGCATCATTAATTCAGTCTTCATTATCACATGATCCTTCAGAAATCAATCTAATGTCATAATTTCTGCTCAATTATTATCAGGGCTCAATTATAAATAATGATCTTGTAAAAGCTTATTGTTTTGTGAAAACTTATATATACACTGTAAAACCCAACAGTCAACTTTATCAAATGAAATGAGCATAGTTAACTCAAAATTTACTGAAAGCTACTCATTTCAAAACAGTTTTGAACTCAGTGTTGAAGGTAATGAGTTAATTAAATACCTCATTACTTCAGCTTAAATGGAGTAAGTTCACAGTACTCATATAGATTAGTTTTTTTAACTCAAATGGTTTGTAGCAATCAGTTTCCTCAAACGGTTTGAGTTGCCTTAATTTATTGGGTTTTACAGTACTCAGTTGGTTTGAGCTCTCTTCATTTATTGGGTTTTACTGTGTTTAAATTGCTTCGCTTACTCAAATGGATTAAGTTCACAGTACTCATAAGGATTAGTTTCTGAACTTAAATGGTTTGTTGCAATTGGTTTCCTCAGATGGTTTGAGTTACCTTAACTTGTTGGGTTTTACAGTGTTTGTGTATATATATATATATATATATATATTTACAATTTATATATTTAATTTATTATTTTTAATAACTGTTATTTTAATAATTTTATAGATTTTTTTAGATATATAATATGATTTTTTGATGTATAGAAATTTTAAATAGAAACTTTTTAAATTATCTTTTAATTGACAAAATGTAAATTTTGTATTTCTTATTTGATTTTACAATTAGCTTTTGTTTGTTTTGAATTTTCCAGACAGCAGGATTAAAGCCAAAGACACAATGAAGGAATTTCATGCAGCCGGAAAGCTGGTCCATCACAGGTTTGGAGATGTAAGACTAGAACCTCATGCTGGATAATTTGTGCATTAATAATGGAATCAAGTGTATTGGTCACTTTTTTGATATCTTAAATTTGAATACAAAATTATTTTAATTATTTTCCCAACATTTCCCAAGAGCTGTTTAACAGAGAGGCAGCACATTTTTTATTCAACTCATTTCTAATAACTGATTTCTTTTATCATTGCCATGATGACAGCACATAATATTAGACTAGATATTCTTCAAGATACTAGTATTCAGCTTAAAGTGACATTTAGGTTAACTAGGCAAGTCATTGTATAACAGTGGTTTGTTCTGCAGCCAATAGCATTGACATTAGCAGTTTTTTTACATTTTTAAAAATATTATTTTATACCAGACAAACTAAAAGAAATCAGATTTCTCCAGAAAATATATAAATACTGTGAAAACCTGTTTAAAAACTCTGTAATATATTGAAAAAATAATAAAAATGTCTAATAACTTTGCCTTCTTCTGTGTACAACTTTAAAACTGTTAATAGGAAAGCACAATTTTTTTAGGGTTGCACGGTGGCTCAGTGGTTAGCACTGTCGACTCACAGCAAGAAGGTCGCTGGTTCGAGTTCCGGCTGGGCCAGTTGGCATTTCTGTGTGGAGTTTGCATGTTCTCCCTGTGTTGGCGTGGGTTTCTTCCGGGTGCTCCGGTTTCCCCCACAGTCCAAACACATGCGATATAGGGGAATTGAATAAACTCAGGGTTTCTGCCGGGTCTTAAAAAGTCAAAAATTTAAAAATCGAAATTTAAGGCCTTAAAGTCTTAAATTCTCTGTTCTAGGTCTTAAATATTTTTGCACAGGTCTTAATTTTCTGATGTCTATGTAACGCTATATCTAATGCTCATTTAAATTCTTTTTTGTTGCTGTTGTTTGGTTTTCGTGGTGTTGTAGTTCTTCATTTTACTAGTCCAATTGTAATTTGCGGTATCACAACTACAAATGAGGGCGACATGCAATAGCCAATCAGCTCTCTGCTATTAAACTCCGTGCGCGGTGAATGTGACGTCATCGCTGTGTTTGTGGACGTTCGCTTTGGGTGCGCGCGACATGGTTTCGGCTGGCGGAGCTCATGTAATGTTTTGAGACTCGAGTGAACCGTTCGCGCGGCGCTGCGTTTGATTTGAGTTGAATATGAAACACTTTGAAGAGATTTTGTCTGAAACAGGTATGACTGTACACACATCTTCTTTATGAATTATCCATGCGTGATCATATATTGTATGTTTTTGTTTTTATACTTGCCATAATAAAAAATATAATTGTAGAGCAACCCAAGTTCTGTTTCCATTAATATTTAACTTTAATAGGTAGAACTGTCAGAGATATGAACAAAAGTAAGTAATGCATCATTTAGATAAAAAAAAAATTATTTAAAATCTTGAATAGTTATAAAAATCTTTATACTAAATTATAAAAATAATAAAAACAATTATCTTGAATGATATTAATGATATGACCAGTTCTGGAAACTTTCTACTTCTCTGTTTATCCGTCTGATTTTACTGTCTGTTTTTTTTTTTAGACCGCCCCTGTCATTTAAAAGAATATCTCAATGGCGAACGCGTCAAGTATAAAAGCCTCATCAGTTTCGTGAGGAGTGCGATGTGGCACCAGGCGAAAGTATAAATCAGACTTTAAGATGTTTGTTTGTTTGTTTTTTCTGTAGTTCAATGGTGCATCCAACATGTCTTCAGTACTGTTCAATTTAAATACATTTATTTTACCACTAATCTTGTGATTTTTGTATTTTCTCTTTATGTGTATGCGTGTTTTTGATATTGTGATATAGGTCTTAAATTTAATACTTAATGGTCTTAAAAAGGTCTTAAAAAGTCTTAAATTTGACATTACGCTATTTGCAGAAACCAACTAAATTGGCCGTAGTGTATGAGAGTGTGTGTGTGTGTGTGTGTGTGTGTGTGTGTGTGTGTGTGTGTGAATGAAAGTGTATGGGTGTTTCCCAGTACTGGGTTGTGGCTGGAAGGGCATCCCGCTTTGTAAGAGAGACTCCGCCTGAGGGAGATAAACAATAAATATCAACATAATAACTATACATGAAAATAAGTGGGCATTTTAAAGCCTGCATGAAGTCAAAATGTACAATTTCTATTTTATTAGTGCACATTGTTAGTCGTATGGTAAATAAATACAGTTGCAATCAGAATTATTCAACCCCCTGATTTATTAGCCCCACTGTTTATTTTTTTCCCCAATTTCTGTTTAACGGAGAGAAGATTTTTTCAACACATTTCTAAACATAATAGTTTTATTACCTCTTCTCTAATGACTGATTTATTTTATCTTTGTCATGATGACAGTAAATAATATTTGACTAGATATTTTTCAAGACACTTCTATACAGCATAAAGTGACATTTAAAGGCTTAACTAGGTTAATTAGGTTAACTAGGCGGGTTAGGGTAATTAGGCAAGTTATTGTATAATGATGGTTTGTTCTGTAGACTATGGAAAAAATTAATAGCTTTAAGGGGTTAATAATTTTAACCTTAAAATGGTTTTTAAAAATTAAAAACTGCTTTTATTCTAGCCAAAATAAAACAAATAAGACTTTCTCCAGAAGAAAAAAATATTATCAGAAATACTGTGAAAATCTCCTTGCTCTGTTAAACATCATTTGGGAAATATTTTAAAAAGAAAAAAAAAATTCAAAGGGGTTCAATAATTCTGATTGTTAGTCGTATGGTAAATAAATAATCAGAGCATCTGATTTAGTTCATCCACTAAAAAAACATCCATCAAAACAAACTGACCGTCTGCTTTCACTCAGGAATGTGTCTTTCTCTGATGATGTCAGTTAGACGAATTGGGCAAAATATGCCAAGCCACACCCCTCAAATAGTTAAGAGGAGGAGCACAAAAATAAAGCCCGCCCCTACTCAATATTCCATCTCAGATGGAAATACATCAATAAAATTCTGCAGCAACTTTAATACTTTGAAATAAAACTTAAATGTGTGGTTTAAAAAAATGATTACGCCTTTAACAGTCCAAGGTTTCACTTTTTGGATTTTATATAGCTGCTGATTTCGCTGTGGGCACCCCTGATAAATAAAGAGACTAAGCTGAAGGAAAATGAATAAATGAATGTTTATTGTTAATGTTAATGAATTATTATGAAAAACAAGTGTTTTGTCTTAAAAAAAACATCACAGACAGATTATTTGTTCACTTTTTATTATTTTCATACAGTATCATCTGAGTTTCTTTCATAAGTTGAACACTAAAGAAGATTTTGGTTTTGAAGAAAACTGAAAATCTGTCTCCACTGACTTCCATAGTAGAAAAAAAACCCCAAATACTATGGAAGTCAATGGTAACCATTTTCCAGCATTCTTCAAAATATCTTCTTTTGTCATAAACAGAAGAAAGACCGTCATAATGATTTGATTTGAGTTAAGGATGAGTAAATAATGGCAGAATTTAGATTTTTGCGTGAAAAATGCTCTTAACATGAATGTAAAACTCACAACAACAAAAAAGACTCTTATTTGTTTTTTCTGCCGAAGCACACAGACGCAGCCGGGTTTGCTCTGTTCCTCAGCAGTTATCTGGAGGTTGAAGATTTCCCAGCGGATTTCTGTCAGCGTCTCTTCTGCTATTTCCAGAGATGTGAGCAGAGCTGTGCGGACCCAAAACTTCACACCAAAGACGGTCAGAGGATCAATCATATGACTGTTGTCCTAAAGGGATAGTTCACCCAAAAATGAAATTGACTGATTCTTGTATGGTTTCGTATACACTCAAAACAATTTTTGCTGTTTGTTCAGACTACTTATTTAAAATGAGCTGAAACAACACAATTCTTGAGATTTTTTTGGTGACAACTTAATTGTTTTATGTTCAAACCACCTAGAAAAACAATCCACTTTTTTAGAAAAACATCTCTTGTTTGTCATTACTTTTTGAAATTTGGGTCCCGTGATTCATATTTTGTGTTTCCAAAACTTCCATTAAGGGCCCATATAGTGTGTATCGATGCTAATTCATGCTTTTATTTTCTCTCGGCTTGATTACTGCAATGCTATTTATATTGGTTTACCTAAGGGTTCTATAAGGAAGTTGCAACTGATACAAAATGCAGCAGTCAGAGTTTTAATGAAATTGAAGAAACGAGAACACATCACAGCAGCATTAATAGAATTACACTGGTTACCAGTGCACCAAAGGATAGATTTTTAGATTATTTTATTAGTTTATAGGACACTACACAACATGACACCTTCTTACGTTTCTGACTGCTTATACAGTTAAAGTCAGAATTATTAGCCCCCCTTTAATTATTATTATTTTTTTTTATTTCTTAAATGATGTTTAACAGAGCAAGTAAATGTTCACAGTATGTCTGATAATAATTTTTTTTTCTAGAAAAGTCTTATTTGTTTTATTTTGGCTAGAATGAAAGCAGTTTTTTAAGAACCATTTTAAGGTCAAACTTATTAGCCCCTTTCAGCAAATTTTTTTTGCAATCCAGAACAAACCATCTTCAGAACAAACCATCGTTTTACAGTAACTTGCCTAATTACCCTAACCTGCCTAGTTAACCTAATTAACCTAGTTAAGCCCTTAAATGTCACTTTAAGCTGTATAGAAGTGTCTTGAAAAATATCTAGTCAAATATTATTTACTGTCATCATGACAAAGATAAAATAAATCAGTGATTAGAGATGAGTTATTAAAACTATTATGCTTAGAAATGTGTTGATAAAATCTCTGTTAAACAGAAATTGGGGGAAAAAATAAACAGAGGGGCTAATAATTCTGACTTTAACTGTATGCGTGTACATGTATGCTTTTATCTTAGTATATATTTGTTGTTTATTTTGCTTTATTTGTCTATACATTTTTTTATTTGGTTCATTTTAATACTTGTTTGTTATTTGT
>CAIGQZ010031698.1:2730649-2754320 GCA_903798205.1 Danio tinwini | reverse complement strand
TTATTATTATTATTATTATTATTATTATTATTATTATTATTATTATTATTATTAATGTTTCTGTGCACTGGAAGAATTTAGCAAATTTTGAGAAAGCACTTAAAATGGCTGATGCCCCTAATCAGTGCACTTACTGAACAAAGTTGCCAATTGAGACGCACCTTTTAAGCTTTGTTTTAGGTCAAGCAAGTTTGCTGGCCAGTGAGTATTGTCCTTAAACTAGATGTTTGTTAGTGCTTTTGGCATTGTGGGCCAGGTCCTGCTGTAAAATCAAATCAGCAGCTATATAAAGTCAAAAAAGTGAAACCTTGGACTGTTAAAGGCGTAATAATTTTTTTAAACCACACATTTAAGTTTTATTTCAAAGTATTAAAGTTGCTGCAGAATTTTATTGATGTATTTCCATCTGAGATGGAATATTGAGTAGGGGCGGGCATTATTTTTGTGCTCCTCCTCTTAACTATTTGAGGGGTGTGGCTTGGCATATTTTGCCCAATTCGTCTAACTGACATCATCAGAGAAAGACACATTCCTGAGTGAAAGCAGACGGTCAGTTTGTTTTGATGGATGTTTTTTTAGTGGATGAACTAAATCAGATGCTCTGATTATTTATTTACCATACGACTAACAATGTGCACTAATAAAATAGAAATTGTACATTTTGACTTCATGCAGGCTTTAAAATGCCCACTTTTTTCATGTATAGTTATTATGTTGATATTTATTGTTTATCTCCCTCAGGCGGAGTCTCTCTTAAAGCTGTATCATGCTATTTTTCCATATTGGAGGACGGAAATCCACGAGACAAACTGGAGTGTGAGAAATTCATTTATTATTAATAATAGCTATGAGTGTAATACTCTGTAAAAATTAGATTAATCAGTATTTTTTAATCATTTCAGTTATGACAGACTTGCCGTTTGTTTTATAAGTGTAAATAAATGTAGCTATATGTAAGGTATTTATCAAATGTATGATCCATATTTTACAGACACCTTCAAATTGTATGATAAAGACGACAATGGACTGCTTGATAGCAAGGTAAAACAGGCATATATGTGAGATGTAATTGAGTATCATGCATTTTCCATTTTAGCTTCAGTTAAACTTAGCACATTAACATTATTTTATACTACTTTTATATTTAAGAAATGATTGTATTATTACATTTTAAAGGATCAAATAATAGTAATAATAATAAATAATAATTGTGTGCTTGTTTGTTTAACAGGAAGTTGACAAAATAGTGGCACAGATGATGAAAGCTGCCGAATATCTTGGATGGGACGTGACAGAACTGAAGCCAGTAGGTTTATTGTTGGCACTAAAATCTAAATCAACATCAAAATTCGATTAATTGTACATGCCTAATTTAATCAGGATGTTGATCCATGTTGTATCATATATATCAGTGGTTCTTAAACTTTTTTTCACCAAGTACCACCTCAGAAAAAAATTGTCTCTCCAAGTACCACCGTAATGACCGGTATTGAAATACAGTAGCGCAGTAGACCTAGTTAAGCAGCTACAGCTCTGCATAGATGGAAAAAATGTGGCAGATTACTTCTTATTATTATGAATATTCATTATTGTCAGCCACTTTAACCATTATAAATAGTTTAAACATTAACACTGCACTGTGCTTACAGGTAAAAAATAAATAAAACGTCAACGTTTAAATTAAAATGAGCTTTTAAAAGTTAATTAAAAATGGCACTGTTCTTAAAAAGTAAAAAGAAAACTGCTGTACTGTAAATGTAAAGTATTATTATAAAGTAGCCTATTCATCAAAACCTGGAAATGTTTCTTGGACCTCCTAAATATAAGCTATATGTCATCATACTGATATGTAAACTTTTTTTGATAATTTTGAAATATGTGTTGCATCTACTTATTACTTCTTTGTATGTCTTTGAAATCTAAACATTAACTTGTATTTTAAATATATGAATTGGATTTACATATTTAAATTAGAAATTAGATTGGCTTTGTGTGTAAAAAAGTAAGTAATTAAACTGTACCTGTCAACATGGGGATATAAAAATACAGGATACGCCCCCATCAACCATACAAATATGGGTAGGAAATTAGCTTCAAATGATAGAATACATAACAAACATTAGAAAATTGAAAATACAATAAAAAGTTTAGCCTATTAAAATCTATTTACTGATCATATCGGTGTTATCGTCCACGTTAAATGGTTAAAAGTGTGTTCATTTTTTTACTTTATTTAGCGATTTCTCCACGTAACATTAGAAGGAAGCCTGCGTACCACAATTTGAGAACCACATATATATCATATCATATCATATCATATCATATCATATCATATCATATCATATCATATCATATCATATCATATCATATCATATCATATCATATCATAATCATTGCAGCTTAAAGTGCAATTTAAAGTCTTAATTAAGTTAATTAGGCAAGTTAGGATAATTAGGCAAGTCATTGCATAACAGTGGTTTGTTCTGTAGACAACTGAAAAAAATATTGCTAATAATATTTACCTTAAAATGCTTAAAAAAAATTACAAACTGCTTTTATTCTAGCCGAAATAAAACAAAGACATTCTCCAGAAGAAAAAATAGAATAGGAAATACTGTGAAAATTCCTGAAATTCCACATTGAAATAGAAAAAAACATTCACAACAGGGCAAATAATTTTGACTTAAACTGTATATATATTTACATGTATACCTATAATATTGCATATAAAATATTGCTTATTTGATTTTCTAAGGTTCTAGAGGATATGCTGAAAGCGATGGATGTGGACAGCAGTGGAGCTGTAACTCTAGAGGAGTGGATAAACGGTGGACTGAACAACATCCCTCTGCTGGTGCTGCTGGGGTTAAAGGTGTACACTCTTTACTAGAACCTACATGTTTGTTCTATAGATCAGGGGTGTCCAAAGTTTTTGGGCCGAGGGCCAGATGATTGGTTTAATGCACGTTATGCTCAAAACACACCCAAACTCATTAAGAGAACAAGCACAACCGTTTTAGTCTATGCGCCTGGTCAACACTCAGTTTTTCCCATGCTTAAAATAGCAAAAGTGGATTCAGACACATCCTTACAGCAAACGAATAAATGAACAGTAATAACAAAGTTTTGTTATTTCCAAAATACAAATAAAATAAAAAAATAAAATAAAAGTGAGTTATTTCCAAATACACATGCTATGGCCCATATGGTCTAAAACCTGACAGGTAGGAAAATCTAAGCTTGTTTTTAATAAAACAAATATAAATATGCATATAATAAATACTACTGATAATAATAATAACATTATACAAAAGCAAACTGTCATGAATAAACGGAAAAAGCCCCCCGAGATGAAGAAGGCATGAGGGCAGTGGTTTTTATATTTATGTAGAAAATAAGACTTTTTGTAATATTTTAATCCTTTTACTCCTTTTCATTTGTAAAGATATTTGCGTATTGCTCTACATCCTGTGTGTATTAAGCAATGTTTAATCGAGGCGCACATCTAACGTGCTCTGCGCTGGACCTCCTCTTAGCTGGTCTATTGTGCAGTCTATTTTAGTTCCTCAAAATAGCAACGCTCCAGCAATGCTCCTTAACACACCTCCTTTTTTAGACCAGTACGCCTATGGGCGCACATATGAGCGCAAATGCATTTGCTATTTAAACAGCGAATCGTCAAAACCACACTTGCGTCAAGCTGAAACTAGCAAACAACAATTTCGCTGCGCCTTGCGTCGCATTGCGCTGGGTCTATGATAAGGCCCATAAAGTTAAAGTAATGCAATAAACATTATTTATCAACATTAGATGTAACATTAAACTCTAATATGCATAAATCAAGAGAAAAAACTCAATAATTCTAATAATGTCAACCCAAAAAAGCATAAAAAGTGAAGTGTCGTGCAAGGAAATCTGGGAAAGTCAATTTATAGTTATTCACCGTATGTATCAAAGAAACTTACTGTTAAACAGGTTATGTTTTTATTATGTTATTTCTCGTAGCATTTTTTGAGTTTTTTACCTTCAAAATCACATTTTTTTTGAGTCAACCTTATGAATCTGAAAAGAGTTGTTTTAACCTTTCACCGGAAGCTTATCAGTCGCTTAATAGGGCCATTGATTATAGATTTGATGTAATATATGAATATTATTTGCAGGTAGCTGATAAAGACGGCCAGCATGTGTGGCGGCTGAAGAACTTCAACAGACCCACGTATTGCTTCGTCTGTCAAAACATGATGTTGGGCCTGCGCAAACAGGGATTATCATGCAACTGTGAGCTTCCACAGCTTTCCTTTATTTCACAGACATTAGATGGTTTTTATAGACGTTGTCATTATTGATTTCTTTTTTTATTGATTTCCAGTTTGCAAATACACAGTCCACAGCAGCTGCGCCAACAAAAACCACACGCCATGTGTCAGGACTTTTGTCAGGTCTAAAGCAGAGATTGGGGTGAGAGATGATTAAAACTACTTATAATCCTTGTTTTTGCCTCTTTGTTTACTGCGTTTTGCAGTAATTTCAGATTATTGTACAGTTGATGTGAATTTTATTTACCCTCTTGTGAAATTATGATTCTGTCAAATATTTCCCAAATGATGTTGAACAGATTCAGGAATTTTTCACAGTATAATATTTATAATATTATAATATTTTCGGTTAGGGATTAGGTAGGTTAGGGCGATATTACAGCTTCATATCACACTAATCCACATTCTAAATTACAGTGGTAGCAAAATCTGATGGGTAGCATATTCCATCATCAGAATTAGCTACCCACTTTTTGAATGGGAGGTAGGGCAATCTGACAAGGTAGGACAAATCGACAGAACACCGGCATTGCGATCCTTCGCTCTGCCCCGCCCCGTCATATCAGTAACCTGCTCATAAAAAATACATACTTAGGCCCCAGGTACACTAATACGTCTTGGTTTTAAAATGGCATTTTAGAAGGAAAACGATCCACACTGGCATTTCACCTAGCATTTTTGAACAGCTCTCCGTCCACACTATACTGCTAAAACGCACATCACGTGACCACACACACACACACACACACAGACACACACTCTGTTGTGCGCTTTAGCATATGCATACACAGCTCCAGGCAGTCAGCGGGTGCTTTGAGCACAAAACACCAGAGAGCAGTGCACATCAAACAGTTTATCAAGGATGTACCTCTAGATGGCGTCTCACTATAGTTGTTAAACGTGATATTTAATTAATCTTATTAATTAATAACGACTCTTCTGTCTTTTGAATCTATCAGGTGACGTGTCACAGCGTCAGTACACTGCTTCAATCTTTCGCTTTCACGCTTGTACTTAGTCATTTTAGCGAAAACCTCAGATACTGTTGGTTGGTTGCTGTTGGTTGTGCACCTTTTTTACCAACCAAGTTTGTCGACGTCATTATAACGACTCAGATCACTCTTGTCTACTCATGCCAGAGTCCTGTGGAAAAAGTGATTGACACGTGGTGATTTGTGTGTATCTTTATTTATTTATGATTTGGTTAAGGTTAAAACAAAGATCCTGTGGGTCAGGTAGTTGAAACTGTAGGCTAAAAATAATTAATTCGTTATGAATTATTCTGTGATGACGATGCCATTGTCCATCACAATGTTTCACATTAGACATTGTACAATGCCAAATTGGTCAACATCACCCAGCCCCACCCCTTAAGCAATATTTGTTTTCAATTGTCTACAGAACAAACCACTGTTATACTGTAATGATCACTAGCGATCTAGGGACTGTAGATCGCTGGTGAACTACACACTCACCACATGAACTACCACTACCAGAATGCTTTGCTACAATCAACACCTGACTCAGCTGATGGTCATTTGGACACATACACACATTCCCACTTATCACCAGCACCAAATATTTCAGTTTGTGTTCCCCTCTTGTGGTTCTGTTATGGTCCAATGTGTAGTGCAGAGGAGAGAAACAAAGTGCGGATCCAAATGCAGCATTAAATACATTTATTGAAAAACTTTAACAAAACTAGGCAAAACAAACAAGGAATCCCACCGGCATTGTGAGAGCAACAAAAAACAGACAAGGAAAGTGGAACACAAACTGTGCTGGTGCTGGTGATAAGTGGAAATAAGCTGCAGCTGTGAGTCTGTGTGTGTCCAAATCACCATCAGCTGATTCAGGTGTTGATTGTGATATGGAGCTGTAATGCAGCCAAAACCTGCCGGAACTACTTTAGCTGTGCGTTTATATGAAAACAACTGCACACCTTAGAATGTTCATCAACCAATCAGAATCAACTCTTCAACAGACCCCATAATACGAGAAAAGATGCTACATTTTTATGTCAATAAATTCAAGCGGTTTGTTTCAGCAAAAATCAAAACCTGCCGGAACTACTTTCGCTGAACATTTATCTGAAAATAACAGCACATAGAATGCTCATTAGCCAATCAGAAGCCTTCAAACTTTCCATACTATAATACAAGCTAAAGTACAAATTAAATCAAAACTTACCATATTGATTTTGTTAGCTCACATTTCTAGTTTTGTGGTGAACTATTCATCTGTGCATGTCATCTGAAAATGCACATCCTGTTTGTTTTCAATTCTCCGATTAGATCTGTCTGAGGTATTGGGTGTGGCTAACATACTTAACCACGCCCCTCCAGCTGTCAGTTTTGACAACAAACAGAACTGGTGAACAGGAGGAGTCTGTTAGGTTGTAATAACTCTCCCCAAACCCTTTACCCCATCTTTCTGAATGAAATGCCTGCTTTACTACATCCAATTAGCTCACAGTAGAAACAAACAAGCCACGCCCACTGTTGTCTCATTAAATATTTTGTTTCTCTAGGAGGTGCGTCACAATACAGAATGGTCGCAGCTTCCGGTTCATGCGGACTTTAATGCTATGTTTTTCTCTTCTCCAGTGTTCAGTTCATGACTGGATCAGCGCAGACTGTGAGTCCAACAAATGTCAGATTTGCCACAAAAAGATCAAGATCCTGACAGGACAGCGCTGTGCGTGGTGTCACAGCATGGTAGGTGCTGAATTCCACATCCAGATCCACTACTTAAAGCTCCCGTGAAGCTACTATTTCACTATATGTCAGTGTATGTGAATACATGGAGGTATATGTGACAAATAAAGGCTTGATTAAAATAATTAAATGACCAAAATGTCTGCAATAGTTCAGCTTGGAGTAAAATTTGTCCCGGAGCTAATTATAATAAAAAAAAATTAAACGTGTGAATGTTCATTGTTTTATGTTAAGATGTTCAGGCAGGCGTTTTAAGATATACATGCTCAGATGCTGTCAATAAATATGTAACTTGGCTCTTTTTTGTATGATAATTTTTCATCAATAAACAAGAATAACCCGTAATAAGTCTCGTTTTCAGTATGATGTGACGCTTTTAAGTACACTACTTGTTACTTTAATTTCCCAAACAGTAATTTTTGGGCAAAGTATCAGTATCGGATCGGTATCGCCGATACTCACCTTCATTTTACTTGGTATCAGATCGTATAGGAAACCAGTGGTATCGCACATCACTAACTTTCGCCTGAATGGATCAACAACTTTTTTTCTACATAACCTCATACTTCAGTTCCTCATCAAATCTTTTGACCAATCAAATGCTCTTTCGTGTCTGAAATGCCCCGCCCCGTTCTTCTCATTTGCTTTTCATTTGATATGCTTGAGCTCAGCCACTCTCACTGTCAGAGCTGTGAGAAAAACCAAACTCTAATGGCTGTATTTTATAAAAGGGGAGGAGCTACTCCATATCCCACCCTCTTTTCATGTTTCAGTTGAGATCATCAACTATAAAATGCACATTTCGAAGCACTACACAATGCTGAAGTTAGAATAAATGTGTTTAGTTTGTTATATTTAGACCAATGCTGTAGATATTGATGTTTATTGTGCGTTTTTTTTTTTGTAACTGTAGCGTCACACTGATTGTGTTCCTCTGGGTCCATCACACTGCGACTGTGGATCATTACAGCATCACATTCTTCCACCGTGGGCCATATGTGCTGTGAGTATCAACTATGACGACAATATACTATTATTACAATCATAATTAATGTTTTGGCTTGGTTTTGTGCTGTACACATACACTATCGGTCACAATTTGGGATCAGTACGATTTTAGATTTGACAAACTAATCTTATTCTCATTATGCTCACAAAGGCTGCATTTATTTACTCGGAAATATAAAACTGTAAAGTTGTGAAATGCTATTGCAAGGTAAAAATAACAAAAAATGTAATATATTCTTGTGAAGTAAAGCTGAATTTTTAGCATCATAACTCCAGTCTTCAGTATCCATGAGCCTTCAGAAATGATTCTAATATGTTTATTCATTCATTTATTTTCTTTTCGGCTTAGTCCCTTTAATAATCTGAGGTTGCCACAGCGGAATGAACCGACAACTTATCCAGCATATGTTATACGCAGCGGATGCCCTTCCAGCTGCAACCCATCACTGGGAAACACTCATATACTCTCCCATGCAGCCTTGGAGAGCCGAATAGCATTTTACAAACAAAAAAAACACCTGTACACTCACTGGCCACTTTATTAGGTACACCTGTCCAACTGCTGGTTAACGCAAATTTCTAATCAGCCAATATCATGGCAGCAGCTCAATGCATTTACAGTATGCATGTAGACATGGTCAAAACGACCTGCTGCAGTTTAAACTGAGCATCAGAATGGGAAAGAAAGAGGATTTAAGTGACTTTGAACGTGGCATGGTTGTTGGTGCCAGACGAGCTGGTCTGAGTATTTCAGAAACTGCTGATCTACTGGGATTTTCACGCACAACCATCTCTAGGGTTTACAGAGTATGGTCAGAAAAAGAGAAAACATCCAGTGAGCGGCAGTTCTGTGGGGGCAAATGCCTTGTTGATGCCAGAGGTCAGAGGAGAATGGTCAGACTGGTTCCAGCTGATAGAAAGACAACAGTAACTCAAATAAGCACTCGTTACAACCGAGGTCTGCAGAAGAGCATCTCTGAACACACAACACGTCCAACCTTGAGGAGGATGGGCAGCAGAAGACCACACCGGGTGCCACTCCTGTCAGCTAAGAACAGGAAACTGAGGCTACAATTCACACAGGCTCACCAAAACTGGACAATAGATGATTGGAGAAACGTCGCCTGGTCTGATGAGGATCCATCCTGCCTTGTATTAACAGTTCAGGCTAGTAGTGGTGGTGTAATGATGTGGGAGATTTTTTTTGGCACACTTTGGGCCCATTAGTACCAACTAAGCATCGTGTCAACACCACAGCCTACCTGAGTATTGTTGCTGACCATGCCCATCCCTTTATGACCACAGTGTACCCATCTTCTGATGGCTACTTCCAGCAGGATAACGCACCATGTCATAAAGCGTGAATCATCTCAGACTGGTTTCTTGAACATGACAATGAGTTCACTGTACTCAAATGGCCTCCACAGTCAGCAGATCTCAATCCATTAGAGCACCTTTGGGATGTGGTGGAACGGGAGATTGGCATCATGGATGTGCAGCCGACAAATCTGCAGCAACTGTGTGATGCTATTATGTCAATATGGAGCAAAATCTGTGAGGAATATTTTCAGCACCTTGTTGAAACTCTGCCACGAAGGATTAAGGCAGATCTAAAGGAAAAAGTGGGTCCTAGGTACTAGTAAAATGTACCTAATAAGGTGGTCGATGACTGTATATATATATATATATAATATATCATTTGTTTTTTCATATTGAATCATAGATGGATCAGGCTGACTGTGTTTCAGGAAGCGTTCTGGGAGAAAATTACCTTGGAAACATAACCTCAGAGGGACACTTTCTGCAGGCAAGCAACACTACGTTTAATGCTAAATGCTAAATTGCTTTTAATTCACTCACCCTCAGGCCATACAAGATGAGATTGACTTTGAGAGCCCCCCCCCCCCACTATCCTCGCCTCGCCCCCCCCCCCCCCCCCCCAACTAAAACACACATATAAAGGCAAAACTAAATGAATACTTGGGACTCCTAATGATAATTGAATCGATTGGTCTGTGCAAGAACATTATTTACAACATTGCTACTAATAATCCACAGAAAATCTGGCTCTTTTCTGCGAACTGAATCTGATTCAAATAACTGATTCACCAATTTATTAATGATTTAGTAACATAAGATATACCCAATTACATTGCAGAAATTGTAGAAATGATACGAAACAATGATGTTTTACCTGTGTAAAGCATATATATAGTGAAATATAAACTAGTCTTCATTAACTCACGTTTTGAATATACCACTAGAAATCGTACATACGATCATTTTTAGTGGACATTTTCTATAACTCTTGTTAAAAATGTTTAATAAACAGTAATTCAGTGTCTCACTGATAAAAACAAATTTATTTAATCAAGCAGGACACACTTTTATGTATGGGAAAACTAATAAAAGCTGGATTGAAGCTTATTGTTCTGATGTTTGAAAACCTTTTTTATCTTTTTCTTCACCTGTGTGTGTAATTGGCTTTATTTTTTTGTGCTTTCTTTTATTTTCTTATGAAGATATTTCCAGTGATGGACACAAACCCTCTGTTGGTGTTTGTAAATCCAAAGAGTGGCGGAAAACAAGGAAAGAGGTTGTGTTATAATTTAATACAAACTAAAAGTCCTTGATCCACTTGATTAGTTTTTATGTTGTATTTTTGGAGTACATTTGTAGAAAACTATATGAATCATTAGGGTTATTTTTCTATGCTAAAAATCATTATAATTTTAAGATCACGTTACGTTTTCTACTGTAAATATATCAAAACTTAAATTTTGATTAGTAATATGCATTGCTAAAAACTTAATTTGGACAGCTTTAAAGGTGATTTTCTCTATATAATTATATATTTTTTTAATCAGCAGGTTTCAGATTTTCAAATATTTGCACAATAGTTATCATAACAAATCAAACATCAATGGAAAGAATTATTATTCAGCGTTCACAATGCATAAATCTCCATTTCATGACTGGTTTTGTGGTCCAGGCTCACGTATGAAGAACATTTGTTTTCTATTTACATAATAAGCACAATCAATGCTAAATTATCATTATGTCGTTTTATTTAGGGTGTTGAGAAAGTTTCAGTACCTCCTAAACCCACGACAGGTTTACAACCTGGACAACGGAGGACCAAATCCAGGGTATGCTTATTAATAACACAAGTAAACACCAACACACAATTACCAAACAAACTCGCATATGTCTGTGTGTGTTTCAGCTTGCAGTTCTTCCAGAATCTTCCCGCGTTCAGAGTGCTGGTGTGTGGAGGAGATGGCACTGTCGGCTGGGTTTTAGATGCTATTGGTGAGAAAATTACAGACTGCATGAATGCAAAGATTTTTATGGTGTACACTATTGCCAATGCCAACTGACCCAGCCAGGATTTGAACCAGTGATCTTCTTGCTGTGAGGCCACAGTGCTCGCCTGAACCACTGTGTCGCCTTTCAGTATTTACTACACATAATTATTTATTTTAAGCAGACGTGTTGTTTTTTTTTCCCTTTAGATAAAGCTAATATGGCGATTCGGCCTCCGGTTGCGGTACTTCCTCTCGGCACTGGAAATGACCTTGCTCGATGTCTGAACTGGGGTGGAGGTGCGACTCTTCCATGTTAATAGTACATTAATTCCACATTAATAGTACTATAGTGTTTTGAACCAACTATAGTAAAGTGTATTATACTATACAGTATGTATATTTACAACACTTTGTTAATGAATATTACAATATTCTATAGTATTAACTAGTGAACTGATCAACTATAATAAATACTGTAGTATACTTTAGTTTTTACTACAGTAGACTGTGGTGTATTGTCGTTTAATATACCCTGTAGTTGTGCAAAACTGCAGTATTGGGTTTGTAATGATGGCCGGCAGCCAGCTCTCTGCAACTCTCACATGGTTGCCCACTGAAGCAGGGCTGCACCCGGTCAGTATCTGAATGGGAGACCAGATAGGAAAGCTAGGTTGCTGCCGAAAGTGGTGTTAGTGAGGCCAGCAGGGGGCACTCAACCTGTGAGTCCTATTGCCCCAGTATAGTACTATAGAACTGTCTTTCAGAAAAGACGTTAAACCAATGTCATTAAAAATCCCAGGATGTTCTTCGAAAAAGAGTAGGGATTTAACTGGGCATCCAGGCCTCCCAACCATCCCCATATCATAATCGGCTTCATCACTCTGTCTCCTCTCCACCAATCAGCTGGTGTCTGGTGCAATATGGCTACCGTCACGTCATTCAGGTGGATGCTGCACACTGGTGGTGGATGAGGAGATTCCCCCTAATGTGTAAAGAGCTTTGAGTGTCCAGAAAAGCGCTATAAAAATGTAAGGAATTATTATTATTATTATTATTCTAATGTGTTGGACTGAGCAGGATATGAGGGCACTGATCTGACCGAAATCCTGAAGCAGATTGAAGAAAGCAGATTAATTGAAATGGACCGCTGGAGTCTGCGTGTCGTTCCTGCAGATGATGCGGACGAAGGCGATCCGGTGCCCAATGAAATCATCAACAACTATTTCTCCATCGGTGTGGTGAGTTTAGATGCTGTCAGATAGTGGAGCTAGGAATGATGGGAATTAATTTTTTCTGTGACTGATAGAGATATTTGCATGGGAATTATTGCAGACTTTGAATGTCAGGGGATGTTATATACAGTAAAAATACTCAAATGAAATTTTTTCCCAAATGATGTTGAACAGATTCAGGAATTTTTTTACAGTATTTCCTATAAAAAAATTTCTTCTGGAGAAAGTCTTATTTGTTTTATTTCGGCTACAATAAAAGCAGTTCTTAATTTTTTAAAAATCATTTTAAGGTCAATAATATTAGCCCCCTTAAGCAATATTTGATTTGGATTGTCTACAACAAGCCACTGTTATACAATGACTTGCCTAATTAACCTAGTTAAGCCTTTAAATGTCACTTTAAGCTGAATACTAGTATCTTGAATAATCTAGTCAGATATTATGTGCTGTCATCATGACAAAGATAAAAGAAATCAGTTATTAGCAATGAGTTATTAAAACTATCATGTTTAGAAATGTGTTGAAAAAAATCTGCTTTCCGTTAAACAGAAATGGGGGGGGGGGGGGTATACAGTAGCGCTAATAATTCTGACTTCAGCTGTATATATTTTGTCTGAATAATTAAAAATCAGGGACGTTTGTTTTGTTTAAAATTTTAGTTTATCAAAATGTATTTCTTTATGCCATGTCATGTTTTTAATCATGTTGTCTCTTACATTTTGCCTGTTGTTAAAGTTACAAATTGACCACTTCAAAGACTGGCTGATAGATTGAGAGCTTTTTTATTTATTTATTTATTTATTCATTCATTCATTCATTCATTTTCTTTTCGGCTTGGTCCCTTTATTAATCTGAGGTCGCCACAGCAGAATGAACCGCCAACTTATCCAGCATATGTTTTACATAGTAAATGTTCTTCCACCTGCAACCCAGTACTGGGAAACACCCATAGGCACTCATTCACACACACACTCATACACTACGGCCAATTTAGTTCATCCAATTCACCTATAGCGCATGTGCCTGGACTGTAGCTACCTTTACACTGCACACGACATTCAGACAAGACTGTAGGAATACGCCCCCTTGTGGCAGTCGCACAGAATTTTCAGATTTGGCGTGCACCCACGCGGTGTCCGAAATAAAGGAGTGCAAAAGCAAGAGCCTTTATTCTCTGTGCGTTCACCATGGTTGAATGAATGAATGAATGAATGAATAAATTACTACTGGAAACTCATAGACCGCTAAGAAATTTGGGGCGAATGTGGAGACAACATAAAAAATATATATATATTTTTATTACTCATTTATGAATAGAATTTTTTTTTTAATATATACTTTTTTTTTCATTCAATAAATAACAAAAAAAAAACAAGATAGTAAAGTTTGAGGACAAACTTCATGGTGTCTTGAGAAAACCTGTTAGAAGTAGTTTATTTAGTTTGAAAAAGTATCAAGTTGGCTAAAATAATGTTTAAGATCCCTGCAGTCAACAATGTGGCCACTTTAAAAACTGACGCAAGCCAGTACAAAGCTTTAAAGTTGATCCCTGTGTCTGTGGTTGGTAATAATTTGATACTACCATGCGTTAGTTGTTATTAGCATGAATCTAGCATGATTTAGCATGTTGTTAGCATATTACTAGGATAAATTAGCATGTTGTTAGCATATTTCTAGGATAAATTTGCATGATTTAGCATGTTGGTAGCATATTTCTAGGATAAATTAGCATGTTGTTAGCATGGTTCCAACATGAATTAGCATGTTTCTGCATGATCCTAGCATGAATTAGCATGTTGTTAGCATGATTCTAGCATGGATTAGCATGTTGTTAGCGTGATTACAACATGAATTGACATGTTGTTAGCATGTTTCTAGCATGAATTAGCATGTTGTTAGCATAATTCTAACACAAATTAGCATGTTGTTGGCATGATTCTAACATGAATTAGCACATTGTTAGCATGATTCTAGCATAAATTAGCATGTTGTAAGCATGATTCCAACATGAATTAGCATGTTGTTAGCCTGATTCTAGCATGAATTAGCATGTTGTTAACATGATTCCAACATGAATTAGCATGTTGTTAACATGATTCCAGCATGAATTAGCATGTTGTTAGAATGATTTCAGCATGAATTACTATGTTGTTAACATGATTCTAGAATTAATTACCATGTAACTAGCCTGATTCTAGTATGAATAAGCATGTAACTAGCCTGATTCTAGTATGAATTAGCATGACATTAGCATGATTCTAACATGAATTAGCATGTAACTATCCTGATTCTAGCATGAATTAGCATGTTGTTAGCATGATTCCAACATAAATTTGCATGTTTCTAGCATGAATTAGCATGTGGTAGCATGACTATCATGTCACTAGCATTGCTAGCATATTTCTAGCAAGATTAGTATGTTAGTAGGATGTAAGAATTATTAGCATGTGTTAGAATAGCTAGTTACAGTCTAAGTAAGTGGTTGCTAGGGAGTGGCTAGTAAGTTTAAAGGTCATCAATGATTGGCTGCTGGATAGACTGAGTTGAATGATGCCAGACTCTAGTCTGTAGGACAGTCTGATGCAGAGGTATGAGCTCACAAAGGCTGACCCAATGTAAGTCAATGGGACTTCTGGGAATTTTCTGGGTCGTTTTTCGGAAAACCGAAAATCGGATCACTTAGAAAAGATATAGCCACCCGAGTCAGACCAGTTTGAAGGTCTGACGAAAGTTTGAAGTATGTAGCTTGAAAGGCTTAAGAGGAGATACACTTTAAAATTAGTCTCAGAAGACGGAAGAAGTTTATGTAGAATATCAGAATATTGGCTTTCTCAAGCCACCATAACTAGTATTTCTCATCTTGTGCGCACGGACCTGCTTGGACAACGCTGGAATACATCACGTCCGGTTGGCTGGTCGCATACAGTCTAGTCGCCCCCGCAACACCCCAGCCTATATTATATTTATTTATTTTCAAAATCTGAAGTAAATTACCCATTGTTGCTCTCATTAAATTCAGGACAAATAATATTCAATCTCAAGCAATTTGACTATTATGCAAAGCACAACCGCGCTCTTCTCTTCATTGAGGCTTTCGAAAATCTGCTTTTTAGTCAGTAAAATTAGGGTAAAAATCAGGGAATTTAACATTTATCTAGGAGTGTGAGCCCTGTGTTGTGTTTGTTTCTCCAACAGGACGCATCAATAGCGCACCAGTTTCATGTGATGAGAGAGAAACATCCACAGAAGTTTAACAGCAGGTCAGGATCTCAGATGTACTTGTTCGACTAAACGTTCTGTGCATTATAGAGGGGTTCTGGTTGTAGAAACGTGTCCGACATGTGTCTGTTTTACGCCCTGAAAGAGCCAGGAATAAGCTGTGGTATTTTCAGCTTGCAACTTCAGAGACCATTTCAGCTTCATGCAGAAACCTGAAGGACTGTCTCAGCATTGAGGTAAACAAACACAACGCCTCAGAAATGTTCATGTCATCTTGTTATTGAAAATTTTCACGTGACATCATACCATTACGGGAACGACCCCCTGGTGGGCAAAACATTAATATCTTTCGCTGATCACCAAGCCATGGGCTGAGCAATTTCTCTTTTAGCTAAAAAAACGGAATAATTGATGTGCAATAAGATATAATGTTACTAACCAATGTGAGACATGCCTGAGGTGTGCGTCTACAGAAACTTCTTCAGAGAAAGAACAGCCAGAAAGGAGAAAATTATGGATTTGTGCCAAATAGTCGCATCATTGACCCATAACAATCTATGGTACCTAACTGTCTGTATTTTTGTGTGCTTTTCATACAGATTCTCTTCTAATTTGGAGATTAGCTGCAATTAAAGTATAAATTGAAATGCAGTGTCAAAGTGAAAATAGCAGAAGTGCACACCAAATATAAAAGCTATAACGCTGTCAATAATGACAAAATCGCAGGAATATCCACAAGATAAATATAAACACTCCCAAACTCCCCTGACAGGGATGTGATGGTTTTAAATGACTGAAAAACGGCTGCGGGTGCAAAATATGGATCGCAAGTTTTTTTATTTAAAGTAATGAATGTGTTTTGACATACTCAAATCACTGCAGAATTGTTGCATATATGTACAGACACACTTTTAAAGGGGTAGTTAACCCAAAACTGACCCATTTACTCACCCTTCATGTGTTCCAAATCTGTGTGTTTCTATGCCCTATTTTAACGATCTAGGCACAAAGTCCAAATCGCAGGGCGCAAAAGCACTAAGGTTGTGTCCGAATCAACCTTTGCTATTTTAAGGATGGAAAAATATGGTTTGCGTCCTGGCGCATGGTCTAACAGGATTGTGGTTATTCTCTTAATGAGTTATGGGTGTGCTTTAAGATCGTGCATATCGCTGTCAGCACTACCAAAATTTACTTTTTGTATTTGCACTGTCTGTATTTTGCACTGTCTGGAGCCAGCACCTAAGCTTTTCACTTATCATAGCACACGTGCTGCTGTTGACGTGACAATAGAAGTGATTTGATTTGATTTGAGAATAAACCAATCAGAGTCTCATCGCTCATTCCCTTTAAGAGTCAGTTGTGTCAGTCCATAGCGCATTTGCTGTTTACATGGCGGACTTTATAAGTGGAATAACTGAGCGCTTCACTAGTGAGAAAACAGTTAAACAGAGCATCTGCAGCGCGAGGATAAAGAACAAGCCTCCTCCATTCAGCCTCTTTACTTTCTCGTTCTCTTTCTCTCTTTCATGGATAAAGAAACAGTGCTGTATGCACTCCTCTGAAGACATCCATAAGCCTACATACTGTAATTATTTTCGTTTGTTAAGTGCAATGATTTGTTTCAAAACTATTTCTAAATTCAGTTCTAATGTCCAGCAAACGAATAAATGAACAATAATAATAAAGTGTGCTCATAAAACTGAGTTATATCCAAATACACATGCTATGGCCCATATGGTCTAAAACCTGACATGTGGGAAAATCTAAGCTTGTTTTTAATAAAACAAATATAAATATGCATATAATAAATACTACTGATAATAATAATAACATTATACAAAAGCAAACTGTCATGAATAAACTGAAAAAGCCCCCCGAGATGAAGAAGGCATGAGGGCAGTGGTTTTTATATTTATGTAGAAAGTAATAATTTTTGTAATATTTTAATCCTTTTATTTTTTTTCATTTGTAAAGATATTTGCGTATTGCTCTACATCCTGTGTGTATTAAGCAATGTTGAAGCGAGGCGCACATCTAACGTGCTCTGCGCTGGACTTTAGACCAAGCAGTCTATTTTAGTTCCTCAAAAAAGCAACGCGCCAGCAATGCACCTTAACACACCTCCTTTTTTAGACCAGAACGCCTATGGGCGCACATATGAGCGCAAATGCATTTGCTATTTAAACAGCGTGGTGAAAAACTTCAAAACCACACTTGCATCGAGCTGAAACTGGCAAACAACAATTGCATGGGGTGTATGATAGGGCCCTCTATCTTCTGTTGGACACAAAAGAAGATATTTGAAGGAATGCTGGAAACTGGTAACCATTGACTTCCATAGCATTTGTTTTTCCTACAATGGAAGTCAGTGGTTACTGGTTTCTAACATTCTTCAAAGAATCTTCTTTTGTGTTCAACAGAATAAAGAATCTAAAATAGTAAATCGTGAGTAAATAGTTGAGTTTTAGTGAGAAAAACTATTTACAAATTTTATTTCGAGATTTTGATTTATTCATCTTCCTTCGGCTTAGTCCCTTTGTTCATTAGGGGTCGCCACAGCAGAATGAACTGCCAACTTATCCAGCATATGTTTTACACAGTGGATGCCCTTCCAGGTGCAACCCAGTACTGGGAAACATCCATACACACTCACATTCACACGCACACTCATACACTACAGCCAATTTAGCTAATTCAATTGACCTATAGCGCATGTGTTTGGACTGTGGGGGAAACCCATGCCAACACGGGGAGAACGTACAAACTCCACACAGAAATGCCAACTGACCCAGCCAGTACTCGAACCAGCGACTTTCTTGCTGTGAGGCGACAGTGCTAACCACAGAGCCACCGTCCCGCCCTCAATTGTCAATCTGAATTTTGCTAAATTCATTCATTCATTTTCTTTTCGGCTTAGTCCCCCCATTAATCTGGGGTCGCCACAGCGGAATGAACCACCAACTTATCCAGCATATGTTTTACACAGTGGATGGCCTTCCAGCCCAACCCATCACCGCAACGTACACTACGGTCAGTTTTAGCATACTCCATTCACCTGTACCACATGTCTTTGGACTGTGTGGGAAACCGGAGCACCCGGAGGAAACCCACGCCTACACAGGGAGAACATGCAAAGTCCACATAGAAATGCCAACTGAGCCAGCCGAGGCTCGAACCAGCGACCTTCTTGTTGTGAGGCGAACATGCTACCCACTGCGCCACCGCGTCGCCCAATTTTGTTCAATTGAATTGTTGTAAAAATAACTTTAATTTGCTTGTCTCTGCAGTGCTGTGGTGTTCCTGTGGACCTGAGCAGACTCTCTCTGGAAGGTATCGCCATGCTGAACATTCCCAGCATGCACGGCGGTTCAAACCTGTGGGGGGAAACCAAGAGTGCTGAGAAACCAAAAGCATGGCAGGAGGTCCGAGTCGATCCCGAGGCTCTCCAGACCTGCTCACAGGGTCAGAATATGATTATTATTACTATTATAAACCATCAATTCTCTGGTTAGATGATTTGTTTACAAAAATAGGTTGTAAGCATAGATATTATTATTATCATTGTTCACACTTTACAATAAGGTTTCATTAGTCAATGTGTTTACTAACATGAACCAATTATGAACAACACTTGTAGAGCATTTATTAATCATAGTTCAACATTTACTAATGCATTATTGACATTCAAAGTCATGCTTGTAAACATTAGTTAATGCACTGTTAGTTAACATGAACTACCAATGAACGACTGTATTTCCATTAACTAATGTTAGGTAACAAGAACAACTTCTGTTATAAATGTATAGTTCATTGTTTGTTATTTTTAGTAAATGCATTTACTAATAGAGTGGGGGAACTATGACGTCAATTTGAGTGCAAAAACCCTGAAGCGAGTTAGTATTTTAGCAGTTCCGGTTCCCTCGTCCCAAAGTCAATGGGTTTTTTTCAATTGGGATTTCAGTTAAATTGCTTAAATAAGGTCCGTGGCTAACACAAACTCAAGATACTTTCACGTTTTATTCTACGACATAAAACACACCAGTTACATCACAATCTTGATTTATTAAATTGGTTATGCTTCTTTAAAAAGACGGTTGCTATCAAGTTGCTAATCAGGACTACAGGCGGTGTCGGAGACATTATACGTCATCCATCTGAACTGGTCTGGAGCGCAGCTCGCTTGTGTTGGGCATTTGGATTTGTCTGTGATTAAAGTATTTTCATGAGTAGTTTTTTATAGTTTGTAGTATATTTCTAATTGGGAATTGATATTGTGTGTAGATAATGCCTTCACTTGTAAAGACTGTCAAGACAGATTAATTTGTTGATCATTTATTTTAATTAATAATCTTTCCTGCTCTCAGTAATGCAGACGTGTGAATAAAAGTGTAAAAATACATACATGTTAACTGTCATTTTACTGTGATTATATTTCTGGATATAACTGGAGTTATTATTTCTATTGTTAATGTATTCTATAAAGTTGATCGGTTATTTATTTAATATATTGGCCATGATGACAGTACTGCAGTTATTAATCCCTTAAAGGCATAGTACACCCGTAAATGAAAAATCATCATTTTCTCATGCTTCACGTTTACCCCTATCATTCTTCAGAATATCTTCCTTTGTGTCCAACACAAGAAATAATTTCATACAAGTTTAGAACCATTTAAGGGAGTAAATGATGAGGATTTTTTTCTTTTTGGGTAAACTGTCCCTTTAACTGTTATCCCCTCTTTTTGGACACAGAGGTGAAAATAAATGACTTATCCAATTTAAAGGTGCCATATACTGCAGTTTCAATAACTTAAATTGTTCTCTGACATCTACATACATATCTTATATGGTGTAAACGTATCTACAGCAGAATATATCCCTAGAATCAGAAGTTTCTTATTGACCATATTTGGAATGGTCGTGAATATTCATGAGCTCTGCTTTGATGCATTTGCAGCAAGCGCACGCACACACACACACACACACACACACACACAGCATGATGTACTGTGTAATAACATGTGCAAAATAATCATGTGTTGTATATTCACTAAAAAGAAATTGATGTATTTTTTAATAATATCAAGTTGACCAATCTGTATGTCATGTATTTTGTGCAATATCTAGGTCACTTGACAGTCTAGTAGTTAGTAATATTTCATAAAATAGTTTGTTCATTTTTCAAAACAGAAAATGTTGCTTACTAGTAAATCATGAGTAATATTATTCCTGCAATTTATTTAGTATTTTTGTACGGTTTCCAAAACAAAATCATGTCAACAATAATTTTGGTGCCAAACGAGCTGGTCTGAGTATTTCAGAAACTGCTGATCTACTGGAATTTTCACACACAACCATCTCTAGGGTTTACAGAGAATGGTCAGAAAAAGAGAAAATATCCAGTGAGCGGCAGTTCTGTGGGCAAAAATGCCTTGTTGATGCCAGAGGTCAGAGGAGAATGGCCAGACTGGTTCCAGCTGATAGAAAGGCAACAGTAACTCAAATAAGCACTCGTTACATCCGAGGTCTGCAGAGGTCTCTGAACACACAACACGTCCAACCTTGAGGCGGATGGGCTACAGCAGCAGAAGACCACACCGGGTGCCACTCCTTTCAGCTAAGAACAGGAAACTGAGGCTACGATTCACACAGGCTCACCAAAACTGGACAATAGAAGATTGGAGAAACGTTGCCTGGTCTGATGAGCCTCCATTTCTTCTACCACATTTGGATGGTCGGGTCAGAATTTGGCATCAACAACATGAAAGCATGGATCCATCCCTATCAACGTTTCAGGCTGGTGGTGGTGTAATGGTGTGTGGGATATTTTCTTAGCAAACTTTGGGCCCATTAGTACCAATTGAGCATCGTGTCAACACCACAGCCTACCTGAGTATTGTTGCTGACCATGTCCATCCCTTTATGACCACAGTGTACCCATCTTCTGATGGCTACTTCCAGCAGGATAACGCACCATGTCATAAAGCGTGAATCATCTCAGACTGGTTTCTTGAACATGACAATGAGTTCACTGTACTCAAATGGCTGTGTGATGCTATCATGTCATTATGAAGTGAAATCTCTGAGGAATATTTCCAGTACATTGTTGAATCTATGCCACGAAGGATTAAGGCAGTTCTGAAGGCCAAAGGGGGTAGCCCGGTACTAGTAAGGTGTACCTAATAAAGTAGCCGGTGAGTGCATATGTTAATAGTCCAGCAGTTGTGAATATTATTTCTAAAAACTTTTTATATGTGCAGTTTTGTCAGTTTTTCAAAATGTAAAGTTCATTGTGTTTATTTGAAAGTACTTGGTGATATTAGTACTACTATGATAAGTACATAACATTTTCATGCCAAACAGGACGGTAAAATTTAGTCTTTTACAATAAAAGCTCTTTTTGCTCTGCTGCAGACATGAGTGATAACCTGCTGGAGGTTGTTGGTCTGGAGAGTGTGCTGGAGATGGGTCAGATTTACACTGGACTGAAGAATAAAGCACATCAACTGGCTCAGGCGGCTCAAATCACTGTTAGGTGAAGCTGTTTTACACTATTCCACCATAACAGTCAAACAGAATTATGAAAGATGCATGATATGTGGATTAACATGTCATTTTCTGCTGCAGGACATGTAAAACTCTGCCCATGCAGGTTGACGGAGAGCCGTGGATGCAGCCTCCATGTACAGTAAGTGTGTTTTTAGACAACATAAAAACACATGAGCAGATTATAGAGTGTATGGCAAGCCGTATTCACATTTAATCTATATAATTAACCTGATTTGCATGCTACTAGTGCATATTTTTATAGATTCTAGTATCTGTTGCATTAAATATTAGTATTAAGTGATTAAGTAACTTAGTGATTAGAAACTACTTCTTATTTATTAGATACTAGTACCTATAAAATAAACACTATTACTTATTCATGCGATGCTTCCACCTATTAAATAGATATCAGTGAATATTAGGGATGTGCAGAGTCTTTGGCTGTCGAAAATCTTCAGTTTTCGGCTAAAAATTCATAGTAAAAAAGTATATTAAGAGTTAATTGATTTTTTTGGGTGAATTAATCCTATAAATAATGCAGATGATGGGAAACAGGTGAAGTGTTAATCAGGGCAATGGGTTGTGGGAAATGAAGTCCTGGACTGTATCTGAATTCGCCGCCCATACCTTTAAATAGTGCACTGTTAATTTCACAATGCATTGCAACAACAACCCGTGTACACTCGACAGCAATTAAATACCCATGATGCACTGTGTGAGTTCACATGATGAATGAATTTCTGAGTCTGACCACAAGATGGCATCCACAATGGAATACTATCAGTGTACGTTTCTAAGTACATTTTTGAATTGTTGAATTAATATTTGAATACATGACAGAAATCAAAATACTATGTTTCATTGCTAATATAGAGCTCTCTGGGTCAGGGATAAAGTCCATGCAGGAGGTTATCACAGAATAAACCCCAACAGGCAAAGCAAAGCACTGTTGTATAAGACTGAAGGGCTTTATTCTGCAAAAACAACTATCCTGGATGTACTTTATCCCGCTTATTACATGGCTACTTGCCACAAAACAAAAACATTAGACACAAAACATTGTTCTGAGCTGTAATAGTAAGATGACACCAAACAGTCAGAAACGCAAAGTTGACAGAAACGAAAACAGCTGATGGAGTATACACTAACCTGTGCATTATTCAGACCAACAACCTCCAGCAGCAACCTGTGCAGCAGCAACCTGTGCACACAAGATGGCTCCAAACAGTCAAAAAATGCAAAGCTGGCAGAAACGAAAACAGCTGATGGAGTATGCACTAACCTGTGCATTATTCAGACACAAGATGGCGCCAAACAGTCAA
>CAIGQZ010031698.1:2672953-2686464 GCA_903798205.1 Danio tinwini | reverse complement strand
TTTACACCTCACTATTCCGAGTTTACACCTCGCTATTCTGAGTTCACACCTCGCTTTTCAGAGTTTACACCTCGCTATTCCGAGTTTACACCTCGCTATTCTGAGTTTACACCTCGCTATTCCGAGTTTACACCTCGCTATTCTGAGTCTACACCTCGCTATTCCGAGTTTACACCCTGCTATTCTGAGTCTACACCTCGCTATTCCGAGTTTACACCCTGCTATTCTGAGTTTACAACTTGCTATTTTGAGTTTGCACCTTGCTGTTTTGAGTTCACATCTTGCAATTCCGAATTTACACCTCACTATTCCAAATTTACACCTCGCTATTCTGAGTTCACACCTCGCTTTTCAGAGTTAACACCTCGCTATTGCGAATTTACACCTCGCTATTCTGAGTTCACACCTCGCTTTTCAGAGTTTACACCTTGCTATTCCGAATTTACACCTCAATATTCTGAGTTTACACCTCGCTATTGCGAATTTACACCTCGCTATTCTGAGTTCACACCTCGCTTTTCAGAGTTTACACCTCGCTATTCCAAATTTACACCTCAATATTCTGAGTTTACACCTCGCTATTCTGACTTTACACCCTGCTGTTTTAAGTTTATGTTCCATCATTTTGAGTTTACATTCCATAATTTTGCAGTTTTACATCTTAGTCTTGTAATTGCAAAGCTATATTTTGCTATTCTGAGTTAACAACTCAAAATTCCAAGTTTGCACCTCGTTGTTCTGTTTACACCTTGCTTTTCTAAGTTAATAACCCACAATTCCATGTTATGTTTCACAATTGCGAATTTCTACATTGTTAAATTTACATTCCACTATTCCAAGTTTACACCTTGCAATTCCAAGCTTATATTCCACATTTCCAAGTTTAACCCTTACAATTCTGAGTTTACAGCTCTATATTTCAAGTTAATATCTTGCAATTGCAAAGCAATATTTTGCAATTCAGTGTACACCTTGCTATTCTGAAATTACACCTCGCAATGCCAAACGTCTTATAATTCTGAGTTCACACCTCTCACAATTCCAAACTTAAATCACCCAATTCCAACTTATTTTTTCTGTACAATTCCAAGTTTCCACTTTGCCATTTCAAGTTAACATTTTGCAATTTCGAATTTATATTTTGAGTCCTTTACATTTACTCAGTGTGTGTACATAAGAGGATTAAGCTTAAAATGTGACTTGACAGCTGAATTTATCAGCAGTGTGTGCGTGACCATAATCTGTACATATTTATATTTTAATGGCATGACAATGCATGTAAAAATCACTCAGCATTTCTCTTTCTGCATATCAGTCACGTCCTGTGCATCTTTGCCTGAGCTAAATGCATGACAGTAAACATCTCATAATTAAGTGCATTCAGTTTTCAGATGAACTCATGCTTCATTATGGGTAAACAGAGTGACTAGCTCTATCTAACAGTCTCAGAGTCCTCAGCGGGTTGATTTGGGGTCATTGAGCGGCTCCTGTGGCTGCAGGCACTGGAGTGTTGAGGCTGTTGAAGATCGGGGAGCCCGTCAGCGGCCCTAGAGCCATGGAGGCAGGAAGTGCAGCGATTCCTGATGAAGCAAGAGGAAAAACAACCTTCAAGTAACTCTTACAGTTCTCTGTAAAATGTGAGTGCTTATGTATGTCCTGTATGGTTTTTTTTCTTGTTCATTTTTTTTGTTTTTGATTTTTATCATGTAATTTGTGTATCTCTTTTCATTAAAACAAAATGTTTAAAAAAGTGCAATTCCAAGTTAACATCCTGTAATCCTCAGTTAACAGTATACAATTCGAGTTCACATCTTGGAATTTGAGTCGACATCTCGAAATTCTGAGTTCACATTGGACAAATCTAATTCTAAGTTTGTCCAATTCCAAGTTTTCACCACAAAATTCTTAATTCAGAGTTTCCATCTCCCAATCCAGAGTTTCCATTCCCCAATCCCTAGTTTCCATTCACCAATCCCTAGTTCCCTCACAGAGTTTCCATTCCACAATCCCAAGTTTTCATTCTCCATTTCAGAGTTTTTATTTGCCAATCCCGAGTTTCCATTCTCAAATTTCAGAGTTACCATTCCTCGATCCAGTTTCCATTCCCCATTTCTATTTCCCAATCCCAAGTTTCCATTCTTCATTCCTGAGTTTCCATTCCCCAATTATGAGATTCCATTCCCCCAATTCAAAGTTTCCGTTTCCCAATCCAGAGTTTCCATTCTGAGTTTTTATTCCCCAATCCCAAGCTTCCATTCTTTAATCCCTAGTTTCCATTCTCCAATTTCTAGTTTTTATTCCCCAATTCCTAGTTTCCATTACCAAGTTTCCATTCCCCATTTCAGAGTTTTTATTTGCCAATCCTGAGTTTCCATTCCCCATTTCGGAGTTTCCATTCCCAAATTCTGATATTCTATTCCCCACTTCCGAGTTATCCTTCCCTGATCCAGTTTCCATTACCCATTTCCGTTCCCCAATCTTAAGTTTCCAATCTCCAATCCTGAGTTTCTATTCCCCAATTATGAGATTCCATTCCCCAATTCCAAGTTTTCATTTCTAATCCTGAGTTTCCATTCCCCAATCCACAGTTTCCATTCTGAGTTTCCATTCCCCAATGCCAAGCTTCCATTCCCCAATCCTGAGTTTCCATTCCCCAATTCCAAATTTCCATTTTTTAATCCCTAGTTTCCATTCCCCATTTCTGAGTTTCCATTCCCCAATCCCTAATTTCCATTACAAAGTTTTCATTTGCCAATCCCGAGTTTCCATTCCCCATTTCCGACTTTCCATTCCCCAATCCCAAGTTTCCATTGTCCAATCCTGAGTTTCCATACCCCAATTCTAAGTTTTTACTCCTAATCCTGAATTTCCATTCTTCAATCCAGAGTTTCCATTCCCCAATCCCGAGCTTCCATTCCCCAATCCTGAGTTTCCATTCTTTAATCCCTAGTTTCCATTCCCCAATTCCTAGTCTCCATTCCCCAATCCCTAGTTTACATTCCCCAATTTCGAGTTTCCATTTTCAAGTTTCCATTCCCCAAGTCAGAGTTTCCATCACCCAATTCCAAGTTTCCATTCCTAAATTTCATTCCCCATTTCCAAGATTCTATTCCGCGATTCTGAGTTTCCATTTCCAAATTCTGAGTTTCCGTTCCCTAATTCAGTTTCCATTCACCAATTCTAAGTTTTCATTCCCCATTTCTGAGTTTCCATTCCTCAATTCCATTCCCCAATTCCGAGTTTCCATTCCCCAATTCCAAGTTTCTATTTCCCAATCCCTTGTTACTGTTCTCTAATTTCGAGTTTCCATTCCCCATTTCATTTCTCAATTCTGAGTTTCCATTCCTCAATTCCATTTCCTAATTCCAAGTTTCCATTACCCAATTCTGAGTTTCCATTCCCCATTTCAGAGATTCCAATCTTCAATTCAGATGTTCCAATCCTCACTGAATTTTCATTCCTGAATCCCATTCCCCAATTCTGAGTTTCCATTCCCCAATTCCAAGTTCCCATTCCCCAATTTATGTTTTGTTTATGTTTGCACTCCACAATTAGAAGTTAAAATCTTTCAATTATATGATAATGATATTTTAAGTTATGTGTAAGTTTGAATAGCTGACCTGTGATCATTGTGGCAGTGCTGACCACGGTGTTCACCGACGGCACATTTGTGGATCCTGCGATACAAGTCTGGCCCTTCACAACAGGAACTAAACCAAAGAGCAAAATGACACAATCAATCAAAAAATCAAAAAATAAAATACTTGTGTTTACATTCTCTTTATAGACATATATTCTCACTCACTTTGCAACTTTATACTCCTGCATTAGAGCAACTCTTCAATACTTATTTACCCCACTGTACTACGATTTGGGACACACCAATTCTATTTTCGAATACTCTTTCGGACAGATAGTATGCTAATTGGAATGCAGCAGGTGTATTATATCAGTAGTGTGTCAGTTAGTGTAATGTTTTACAGAAGTATTGATGCTCCATGGCCTCCCGCGCCGTCAGTCTGGTATGATGATCATAACGCAGAAGTTTGTCCAGAAAGTCCAGAGCTTCAGGACTGATCAAATGCTGGTTTTCACTGTGAACAAACCTCTCCCATCGCTTCCGAGAGTGTCTAACATGAGGAAAAACAGAAGAAATCAGATGAAGGAAGACAATGGCAGGTTATTATAAGAGAATGAAGGAGCTCACCGTCCCAGAATGTCATTAAATCGAGGGTCCAGCTCAATGCTGTATTTATCAATGTAATCATAAAGATCTTCTGTTCCAAGAACTTTGGCTATTCTCACCAACTGCAAAGAAACGGTCATAAAAAATGCAATGATTAGTAAAGCCAGAGTTCACTATGCATTTAAAGATAATTTAAAGGATTAGTTAAACACTTTACTTGAAGGAGTGTTCAGAAGACCGTCATGAAACCTTATAAACATGTTATGAATTGCACGTTCATGTAAATGAAGTTTTATGCATGCTTATGATAACTGTTATTAGTATTATATTATTTTTTGTTTATAAAAGCATTATTTAATTTATTAAAGAGACATTTCGCCCCAAAACGTACAATTCTGTCATCATTTACTCACTTGTTCAAAACCCCTTTTAGTTTCTTTCTTCAGCTGAACACAGTTGAGATCAAAGAGTCAAAGAATGCTACTAGCTAGCACCCATTGACTTCAATAGTAATTTTTTATTTCCTACTATGGAAGTTAATGGGTGCCAGCAACCAGCATTCGTCAAAATATCTTCTTTTGTGTTCAGAAGAAAGAAACTACAATTTAAAACCACAGGAGGGAGAATAAACGATGAGGTAATTGAGAGAATTAAAATTTTTGGGTGAACTGTCCCTTTAATGCATGTTGTTTATCGCCTACTATAAGTGACTAGATTGAGCTTAACTTGAATTGAGCCCAAAATGTTTTTTTTATAATAAAGCCGATGATGTTCACCTGGTCATAGTTATCATGTCCATGGAAGAATGGCTCCTTCCTGAAGATCATACTGGACAACATACAACCGAGACTCCACATGTCCAGACTATAGTCGTACATCTGCAACAAAACAGTAAAAATGTGCTTAAAGGGATTCTAAAAGCTTTGTAGCAACAAAACAAAAACATTTCCCTTTGCTGTCCATTTCAGCAAAGTCTAAAGAGAGCTGTTTAATAACAAACTTGAGAAGAAAATCTATTTTAAAGGGTTTAAAGGTTATTGACTGCAATGCGAGATTTTTCTTAATCAGTAGACAAGAACTTGAACTGTCATCATAAAAATAGAAATTTTTTATTACAAATACATTTGTATTTATTCATTTATTTTCCTTCAGCTTAGAACTTAAATTATCAGGGGTCGCAGCAGAATGAACCGCCAACAATTACAATTATTCCTATTTTTTTAATTAAATGTTGGAGCGTTTAATATAATTATCTGTGCAAATGTTCATTCTTTATTCTGTTCATTTCTAGTGATTTTATAGATTTCTCAGTTTATTCTCATTCCTCCGAAGGGGTTTTAATGTGGGGGTGGGAACCTAATGTTAGTTAGTTCTGAACTCTGGCATAAAGCAAGTAAAAATGCAAACAATGGTTCCTCTTTGTTTTCCTCTTTTTCTGCTTTTTTATATCATACCTGTCCGGATATATATATACACAGTTAAAGTCGAAGTATTCGCCCCTTTGAATTTTTTTTTCTTTTTTAAATATTTCCCAAATGATGTTTAACAGAGCAAGGAAATTTTCACAGTATGTCTGATAATATTTTTTCTTCTGGAGAAAGTCTTAAATGTCACTTTAAGCTGATTACTAGTATCTTAAAAATATCTAGTCAAATATTATGTGCTGTCATCATGGCAAAGATAAAAGAAATCAGTTATTAGAAATGAGTTATTAAAACTATTATGATTAGAGATGTGTTGAAGAAAATCTCTCTGTTAAAGAGAAAATGGGAAAAAAATAAACAGGGGGGCTAATAATTCTTACTTCAACTGTATGTATGTATGTATGTATGTATGTATGTATATATATATATATATATATATATTAGGGGTGTAACGGTTCACAAAAATCACGGTTCGATTCGATACGACACAGTGGTGTCACAGTTCTGTATGTTTTCGATACAGCAAAAAAAAGAAAAAAGCCAGAGGATTTCTCTGATTGAAATCTTTTTAATGTATTAAAACTAACATAATAAAAGCTTGATTTCTCTTCTTTTATTTTTTTACTTTGAACAGTGATATAAAGCTATACTTCTGAGGGTTTCTGCTTAGCAGCAAATACTTTTTTTTTCTTTATACTCAAAACCAAAATGCTGCTTATAAAAATAAATGTAATATTGTAGTAGTTAAACAATTTAGTTTTTATATGGAACTCAGTTTTAATTTTTTATTTTCAGAAAGTGTCCACCGTTTCTTCAGACAGCACAGATCTGCTTGATTTGACCGTCACCTGCCATTTCAGTGGATCTGAAAGCAGGAATTATTATCTGACTGAAATGTGCTTATGAAGGAATAATGTAACGGGGCTCTATTACATTTAATATTTTCTAAAACTTGAATTTCCACTACCGATTAAGGTCTCATATCCACAGCTATAAATGTACAGATCGCCTGATTTGTTTTGCCCTGTTCGAATCTGTAGGAATTGCCTGTCTGAACGCTGCAGTGATAGTTGCATGTAGTGCACGTGTCTAGTTTTCGTCTAATTCCAGTTAGTGGTTCCGTGATGTCAGTGTAAATGAGTTGACATGTTCAAATATTACCGCTAAAATAGCTTACTGTCATAGCACATTTGACATATTGTTTTTTTTTTATTCACCACTCTCCTGCCATCACCCTCATAACTTACAGGGAAACCAAAGTGCTCCCAAACGCCAAACCCGCTGTTGGTTATAGGAGGATTACAATAATGTTACTAGCCATTTTGCGAGCTAGTGCAGCGTATGCCTGACTGGAGTAGTGTTTGGAGGTGGGCGGGGAAGGCAGCATGTTGCCTGTCATGTCCAGGGTCACGTCATTTGGGATGCCTTGTTGAGCGTTGTTGCACTGAAAACATTATATTCTGTACTCTTATTCTCTTTCATCTTTTTAGATATTTGTCTGAATCGTTCGGTTTGTAATGCGTACCGAACTGAAAGTCTCGTACCGAATGGTTCAATACGAATACGCGTATCATTACACCCTTAATATATATATATTAAGTTTCCTTTCCTTTTTAATTGCCATCTCTTTTCTAACCAATAATGGCCATTTTAAAAAAGTATGACGTACAATAAGTTTATACAATATTGGAAATAAAGGCAAGCAATCAGTCGATGTGCAGAATCAGTGTACGCGGTTACATAAATTAATATATTAACTTATCTTTGTGCTCAGTTACCTGAGAACAAGTAAAGCCTGGTTTATACTTCTGCGTCAAGTGATCGCCGTAACCCACCGCGTATTCCTGCATGTAGCCGTGCATTTAAGGCCGATTTACACTTCTGCGTCAAGCGCACGCGTATGCTACGGCGCAGCCTTGGCGTGGACGCATAACCCCTTGCCGTAATCATCGGCGACGTTGACGCGCACCCCTCAAAAAATGTAACGCGTATGCGTAGCGCAAGCTCTGTGATTGGTCGGCTTGGTAGCGCTGATGAGTGTGGGCAGAGGTGAGAGCCGCGCGCACCCGATGCAGCGAGTCCCGTAAAGGAGCTCCGGATGGAGACTGTTGTTTTGTGTTTACCGTATGATTAAAGTTGTTGCACGTCCGCCGGTTCCTGTCTCAAAAATGAGCGAATTTGAGCCACTTGTACATTTAGAAAAGTGTTAAGAAAAAAACTAAACACCAGCGAAGAAACTCGACACAGAGGAACATAAACACCTACTGCCAGCTAGAGTTTCAGAAGTGTTATTGCAGAGCAACAGAAACAGCGCGCAGAAGTATAAATGCACAGCTACGCGCAAGGCATATGCCGTGGGCTACGGCGATCACTTGATGCAGAAGTATAAACCAGGCTTTTATGTACATTAAGGAAGTATGAACACTTCCTTAATGTACAAGTGGCTCAAATTCGTTCATTTTGAAGCGGGAACCGGCGGACGTGCAACAACTTTAATCATAAGGTAAACACAAAACAACAGTCTCCATCCGGAGCTTCTTCACGGGTCTCCACACTTGTAAACACTCGCTGCATCACGGGCGCGCGGCTCTCACCTTTGCCGACACTCGTCAGCGCTACCAAGGCGACCAATCACAGCGCTTGCACTACGCGTATGCATTACATTTTTTGAGAGGTGCGCGTCAACGTCGCCGACGGTTACGGCAAGGGGCTATGCATCCACGTGTTGGCTGCGCCGTAGCATACGCGTGCGATTGACGCAGAAGTATAAATCAGCCTTAACTAGTAACTAGTAAATCTGCTCTTTACTAGCAGATGGGGCGTGATCAACCTGTTAATCACACGAGATCTACCATTAGCAAAACACATCCATCCAATCAATGCCTTACAAAACCAAGCCCCGTCCACATTTGTTTTTGTGATCTAAGCTGTTTCACTCAGATTAAGAAAAAAAAGATGATCACGACTTCTGTTTTTATGCTTTAAAATGAGCAATTATCAACTGAAACAAATATTATTGAGCCAAATTTGACTATAGCACATAGAGAAGCTAACAGTGCATGTTTCCTCATATATGCGTGAGTGTTACTATGTCTAACCTGGTAATCTATCAGTAGTTCTGGTCCTTTAAAATAGCGTGAGGCGACTCTGATGTTGTACTCCTGTCCTGGATGATAGAATTCAGCAAGTCCCCAGTCAATGAGACGCAACTGAAACAATCAACACACCATAAATTACACTTAACCCCCCACGCTGACATGGCTTATTAAAACTTTAAGGCTCCTTGACTTGGATTACCTTTCTGTGCTCATGATCGATCATGATGTTGTGTGGTTTGACATCTCTGTGCATAATACCCATGCTGTGAGAGAAATCTAAAGCCTACAGACGCAAAATAAAAACAACAGAAGCATCAGAAGCGATTGCACGAATCAGACTTATCTAATAGGATGTCTAAAGAACAATTCACGATTCAAGAATGTTTTCATTCACTATTTGACTGCTTTCTTAATAAACTGTTAGAAAATGAGTAACTGTATTTCTTACATTCATGCTAAACACACTTAAATAAATAACTAGCATTTTGTTCACAGTCTAATCCAAAGTGAATAACATTTTATTTTTTCCTGTAGTCGTCTTTTAGTGTTCACGTAATGCCGAGTTCAGACTGCATGATTTTCAAAGTAGTCACGGATGTTTTCACACTGCATGACTTTCTGGGCTAGTGTTCTGTCGGCGCTGTGTTTACACTGTAGGATGGACCGGCGACAGGAGAGTTCACACTGCATGACTTTAAAATAGGAAGAATCACAGACAACTTTGTCCAAACTTTGTCTCACAGCCAAACAAACGTGAGAAGTGACATGGAAACAACGCGAGGTCACGTAATATATCTAACGTAATACATCTTTCGTTATTAACTACATAATGAAAACAAAAGGCTTTAGCTTTAGAAACTTGTGTTGCTCACCTGGCTTTTGAAGAGAATTAACAATTTCTCCTCAACTTTTTTTTTTACTTTTTGACTTGATTGTGATATTGATCAGACGACACATCAAACAGACACAGTGCTCGTGCCAATTTTACACTCGTTTTTCCTCCATTTCTTGGGTCCAAATCAACTGAAAATGAGCGTTTTTAGCTTCTCCCCCAGCCTCCCACTAGCCTGCAGGTACCCACACTAGTGAATGCTGCTCTCTCATTGGCTGTAGGTGATCGCGGATGTTATTTTCAGTCAGAACACTGATTTGAATCGCTGACAGCTCCAGATATTTAGCACGCCAAATATCTCACGGGCATCGGCGTCTCATCTGCGATTCTCTCATATTGGGTCCTTGATTGTTCACACTGTGTGATTGTCACTCGCATGCACGAGCACCGATTTGCCTGTGATTTCAGGCATTTGTTGGTGATTTCTCAAAACCTGTCGGCGAGTCAAAATCAGGGCTAAAATCATGCAACATGGCATAAGGCTCACCTTTAAAATCTCGTACATGTAGAAGCGAATGTCATAGTCTGTCAGAGACTGATAGAGTTGCTGAGGAAAACAAGAAGGCATTTAACTATCGTTGTGCTAAAGATGATAGACAACAAATGATTAGAAAACTGAAACGAAGGAAGTTACCTTAAAGTCTGTGTTGTTGACATGTTCAAAAACTAAGGCAGGTGTTCTGGTCTGCAATGTGTGAAAAACATGCTTAAAATAATGCACACAATTCCTTCATGTTGTCCATTAAAGTTAACTTAATAGTTTTTAGAAATGTATTGAACATTAAACAATTGAGTTGTCCCTAAAAAAACTTAAGTACTAAAATAAGTAGTTTGAACAAGCAGCAAAAGGCATATCTGTATATCGGCACTGGTTGGAGGCGTGCGTTGGCAGGAGACAGCAGGCTGAGTGCCTTAGTGTCCCACCAGTGATGGTATACAGCCATATCGCACTGCTACGAGTGTAATATTGTGTTTATACAACAGTTTGACGGCATAATCATGTGTATAAAAAAGAAAATCAAACACGGAGAGTCTCAAAACTCTTTTGTACGAGTAACTACTTTCTTCCGCCATTCATTCACATCTGCAGCTGACGCACAGAATGGCAGAAACCATTGCTTATTCACAAACGTTACTTTAGAGCTAGTGTTTGAATGATTCTCTAGCGTAATGTCTAAAGTGATGACAAAACAGCTGATTTTGCTCACATTTTAAGATTTTAAGGATGAACAGCATGAAATGCCATCAGTCTACAGTGATTTCCCAGCATTTCTCTGTTGCAATCACAATAATTAACCCTGAAAAAGCCAAAGCAAAGCAAACACTAGCAGATTACTGTGGTATAAATACAGCACTACAACAAACAAAAGCGAGAGATCGACTTAAGGCTGATTTATACTTCTGTGTCAAGTGCACGCGTACGCTACGGCGCAGCCTACACGTGGACGCATAGCCCCGCGCCATGGTTGTCAGCGACGTTGACGCGCACCCCTCAAAACATGTAACGCGTAAGCGTAGTGCAAGCTCTGTGATTGGTCGGCTTGGTAGCGCTGATCAGTGTGGGCGGGGGTGAGAGCCGCGCACCTGATGCAGCGAGTGTTTACAAGTGTGGAGTCTGGTGAAGGAGCTCCGGATGGAGACTGTTGTTTTGTGTTTATTGTATAATTAAAGTTGTTGCACGTCCACCGGTTCCTGTCTCAAAATGAGCGAATTTGAGCCACTTGTACATTAAGGAAGCGTTCAGAAAAAACAAAACACCAGCGAAGAAACTCAACACTGAGAAACATAAACACCTACTGCCAGCTAGCGTTTCGGAAGTGTATTGCAGAGAAACAGAAACAGCGCGCAGAAGTATAAATGCACGGCTACGCCCGAGGCTTGCGCCATGGGTTACGGCAATCACTTGACACAGAAGTGTAAACTAGGCTTTTGAGTGTCACTTACCTGTTTTATAATGATTTGATCAGCTGAAGTTTAAAAAAAGGCACTGAGTTTTTCCTCCCCTAAGCACTTATTATGCTGCCTCTGTTGCCATCTTGTGGTTGAACCATCTTTGCTTTGCTCAGTATGACAAAATTATGAATACTATTCTTATAAATAAACTGCATAGTTGCAATCTAAACAACTACATTCTTGCCTTAAAAAGCCTCAAAAGTACATGATGTTGTCCAACAGCTGCGATATTTCTCAAACTGTAGTGAGTTTATTGATTTGCTGTCACTCTATATGGGTGGAGTAATACAGAAGTGTGAAGAGGCTGTACAAGTGCTGATATTGCATTATATTGCACGGCTATAAGCCAATCAGAATCAAGAACCAGACAGAACTGTTGCATAATTCTTTCTATGACATTATACTAATATTGAATACTGACCACAGGATCTTTGACGATGTCGAGGAAGGAGATAATATTTGGTCCTCCGCGGAGATTCTCCAGGATCTTTACTTCACGCATGATTTTCTTCTTCTTCACAGGCTGAAAAAGATCATTCATAATTATACTACAATCAACATTGCGATAATGTGAAAAAGCCCCCTAATTGATTTCTTCTTCTTTTTTTGCAGTGAGTTTTTGTAGTACTTAAATGTTTCAGATCATCAAACAAATGTAAAAATTAGTCAAAGATAACACATCATGCAGTTTTGAAACAAACGTTCTTATCATTAAGGGAAAACTAAATACAAAACTACATAGCCCTGTGTGAGAAAGTGTTTTTCCCATTCCTGTTAAAACATAACTCAAGATGTGGTTCATCATTTCTCTATTGACGCCCATGCCTGATTAAATAGGACCTGCCCGACAAAGTAAAGTAGACCAAAAGATCCTCAAAAGCTAGACATTACACAGAGATTTGAAAAAATTCAAACTACTTATTTGATATGAGTTGAACCAACACAAAAATTATTCAAAAATCCAAGAGGAACTGTACTTACCTTCAGTATTTTGACCACTACTTTCTCATTGTTGGTTATGTTGATGGCTTCAAACACGTCACTGTACTTTCCTCTTCCTAACTTGCGCACCATTTGAAAATCATCTTGATTGCTGAGGAAAAAAAAAATAGTTATGGGCATTATGGCTACCTCCAGCAGGATAACGCGTAGGCATGGGACGATAACCATTTTCAAGGTATACCGCGGTTTGGAAAAGTCAAGGTTTTAAAACCGTCAACATTTTCTGCAATACCGTTCCTAACATATGTGTATGATTTTTTTAATTTACTTTTTTTTGTTTAGTTTTTTAGGACAGGAGTATCTTCAGCAGAAATTATATTTAAAGATGTCGTTTTAAATTGCAAAAATATCTGTTTTTGAAACAAATGAAGATGGCAGAAGTCAATAATTCATTAGCCTGACATGTTTACTGCTCTAAAATATTTTAAATGTTTCTCAAAATAAAATATATTGTGTTCAAAGACGAAAAACGTTTTAGTTTTTTTTACTCAGACATTTAAAAAAGATTTTTTTTTAATCACAATACCGTGAAACCATGATATTTTAATTCAAGGTTATCATACCGTCAGAATCTTATATCGGCCCATGCCTAATAACGCGCCATGTCATAAAGCGCAAATCATCTCATACTGGTTTCTTGAACATGACAATGAGTTCACTGTACTCAAATGGCCTCTACAATCACCAGTTCTCAATCCAATAGAGCACCTTTTGGATGTGGTGGAACGAGAGAGTCGCATCATGGATGTGCAGCCGACAAATCTGCAGCAACTGCGTGATGCTATCATGTCAATATGGAGCAAAACCTCTGAGGAATATTTCCAGTAGCTTGTTGAATCTATGCCACAAATGATTAAGGCAGTTCTGAAGGCAAAAGGGGGTCCAACTTGTTACTAGTAAGGTGTACCTAATAAAGCATATATATATATATATATATATATATATATATATATATA
>CAIGQZ010031698.1:2647518-2667518 GCA_903798205.1 Danio tinwini | reverse complement strand
TTTCTTCAAACTATCTGCTTTTGTGTTCAACAAAACAAAGAAACTTAAAGGTTTTAAACAAGCAAAGGGTGAGTAAATGATAGAATTGACATTTTTTAGGTGTAATATCCCTTTAAAATTTCACCCTGTGAACCAATTTTCAACTCATTCATTTTACTTTGGCTTAGTCCTTTATTTATCAGGGGTCACCACAGCGGAATGAACCACCAACTATTCCAGCATATGTTTTATGCAGGGGATGCCCTTCCAGCTGCAACCCAGTACTGGGAAACACCCATACACAGTTATATTTACACACACACACACCTACACTACAGCCAATTTAGCTTATGCAATTCACCTACTGTATAGTGCATGCGTTTGGACTGAGGAAACTGGAGCATCTGGAGGAAACCCACGCCAACACGAGGAGCACATGCAAACTCCACACAGAAATGCCAACTGACCCAGCTGGGCCTCGAACCAGCGACATTCTTGCTGTTAGGCAACAGTGCTAACCACCGAAGGACCCCTCTGGCCCTTTTCATGTCTTAATAATAGTTGTTGACGAGCCTCTTTCCTGTTTTCCAGGACCTGCACATTCCTCGCTCTCCAACAAGTCTGCATATTTGACCTCTTTCCAACACAGATAAAATTTCAGGGATTCAGCGGAGGCTCATTCATATCTATTAGAAGAACGAACAAATTATGCGTTAAGAACTGGCTGTAAATGCACAATCTTTGTTAATAATAATTACTTTGCCTCAAGTGTCTTATGTCATTTCTGAAGGGTAAAATATTGAACTACATTACTAGAGTCAGTGGTTACGCTATTTTAAAGTACAATCCTCACTATTAGTAAACCATTAAAGCAGCATGGTGGCTCAGTGGTTAGCAGTCTCCTCAGAGCAAGAAGGTCGCTGGTTTGAGTCCCAGCTGGGCCAATTGGCGTTTCTGTGTGAAGTTTGCATGTTCTCCCCATGTTGGCGTGGGTTTCCTCCAGGTGCTCCGGTTTCCCCAACAGTCCAAACACATGTGCTATAGGGGAATTGGATTAACTATTGGCCGTAATGTCTAAATGCAAGTGCGTATGGGTGTTTGCCAGTACTGGGTTGCAGCTGGAAGGGCATCCTCTGCGTAAAACATATGCCAGAATAGTTGTCTGTTCATTCCACTGTGGCAACCCCTAATAAATAAGGGACTAAGCTGAAGAAAAATGAATGAATAAACCATTAACTTTGACTTTGCTTCAACAAATTCCTAATTTGCTGCTTATTAATAGTTATTAAGGTAGTAGTTTGGTTATTGGGTAAGATTAAATATGCAATCATGGAGATTATGTGCTTTATAAGTACTAATAATCAGTTATACTTGTAATAGGCAGGTAAAAATCCACAAATTAGGAATTGGTGCTTAAATTTAAGTTACTAAAATCAGTTTACACTGATCATCCTTAACACACTACCTGCAAAAGTCTTGTCGTCAATCTCAGTTGTAAGAGCAACACATAATAACTTGACTGCTAGTTGATCATTTGGAAAAGTGGCAGAAGGTAGATTTCTCTGATGAATCATCTGTTGAGCTGCATCCCAATCATCACCAATACTGCAGAAGACCTACTGGAACCAGCATGAAGCCAAGATTCTCACAGAAATCAGTCAAGTTTGGTGAAGGAAAAAATCATGGTTTGGGGTTACATTCAGTATGGGGGCGTGCGAGAGATCTGCAGAGTGGATGGCAACATCAACAGCCTGAGGTATCAATACATTTCTGCTGCCCAAACCACAGGAGAGTGCAAATTCTCCAGCAGGAGATAAAGCAAAGAAGGTCAAGGTGCTCCAGGATTGGCCAGCCCAGTCACCAGACATAAACATTATTGAGCATGTCTGGGGTAAGATGGAGGCATTGAAGATGAATCCAAACGATCTTGATGAACTCTGGGAGTCCTGCAAGAACACTTTCTTTGCCATTCCAGATGACTTCATTAATAAGTGATTTGAGTCATTCAGAGATGTATGGATGCAGTCCTCCAAGCTCATGATGGAGTCAGACACAATATTCATTCTGTTTCCACTGCAGCATCACTTTATATTCTATACTGGACATTATTGAAGGTTCAGTGATGAGACTTTTGTCTGAGCAAAGTCAGACCTTACTGTCCTAATGAAATCATTTAAAATCAAGACATGATCATATTTTATTGTGGTCAAATAATAAGTGTAATCTAGAGGCATTAGCCTTTCATATGACACTTCTGATACCAAATGATCAACTAGAAGTCAAGTTATTATTTGTTCTTCCTAAAATCTGGATAGGCTACAAGACTTTTGTCAGGTAGTGATTTGCTTTCAACAGCAACTTCAGTTATAAAGTCTAAATCTATTTTTTTAGATCACATGTAAACATGTGATGTGGGTTATTTATCCCTATATTGCTATTGTTAAATTTACTAACATTTAGAGATGTGTAAATATGTTGACCATTACTTTTCACTGAATTGAAAGCAACATGTATTACCAGTATATTAGCTTTAGCTCAGGTTTTTCATTAGTTTTTTTCAGTAAACCTTGAGATCTATTCATCTTCGCTCACAAATATTCTATTTCCCCCTAATAAAACACTGACCACAGCTCAGTAGATTAAATGTGGTTTGTAACCTCTGTAGCACCAGAATAATCCAGCAGTTTATAAGTATAGTGCCTTAGTTTTCTGTGCAATTTATTTTTTGGCATTATCTGTGATTGAGCATCTTATTATTTTATACTGTTAATTACCCTAAAGATGACCTAAATCAGACACCCTGAGGGAAGCAATGAGACACGGTTCAGGATGAAACCATAGTAAGTGTTTTCTGAATGTCATCTTTCATGTAGTGTATGATGTAGCTGTTTGTGAATGTACGTGATCTTAAAGACAAGATAAACAGAGGTATCGTTTCCTAAAAGAAAGCAGGAGTTCTGAGCTGCCTTAATTCTTTCTTTACTTCCTGCACAGATCAACTTTGATTTTTAATACAGCAGTCTGTGGTGTTCAGTGTGTGATGGTATGGTCCCTTAAATACTCTAGTTGTAGTTGAAGCCCAGAAGAGTTTGGTTGAGATGTTAAGCAGATGCAATTTTCTGTAGCCACAGCCAATCCACTTTGCACTTCTGAAGGATGAGGATTTGGTTTGAACCGATAGTGTAAACCTAATGCCTTCCTCATAGTTAATAATGCTGCATTCACAAATGCTGAAGATTCTGGACATGAACTTCAGATACGGTATTAAGCGTTTGGTTTTCTGTAAGGGGTCATCCAATCACAACAGAATGAACCATCTGACATGTCAAAGCAGAGAATGGGAGAAATGAGCAGTCAAAGAGGAGTTACGCAACTGACCAATCACAGCAGTGTATGTCTATCTGACCAATCAAAGTGAAGTATGGTCACTTAACCAATGGAAGTAGACAGTGTATGGCTATCTGACCAGAGCGAAGTCACCTCAACAATCAGAGAAGTATTGGGCTATCTGACCAATTAGAGCAAAGTACGGTCAAGCGACCAATCAGAGCAGTGCAGGGCTATCTGACCAGTCAGAATGGAGTAAGGTCAACTGACCAATCAGAGCAGAGTAAAGTCACCTGACCAATGGGAGCAGTGCAGAGCTTTCTGACCAATCAGTGCTAAGTAAGGTCACCTGCGCAATGGGAAAGTGTAGGGCTACCTGACCAATCAGACTGGAGTTAAGTCAACTGACCAATCAAAGAAATATAGGGCTATCTGACCAATCAAAGTGCAGTAAAGTGACCTGATCAATGGGAGAAATTAATGGCCAATCAGAGCAGAGTAAGATAATCTGACAAAGGGAAGCAGTGTATGGCTATCTGACCAATTAGAGTGGAGTAAGGTCAACTGGCCAATTGGAGTAGTGTGAGATAATCTGACTAATTGAAGCAGTGTATGGCTATTTGACCAATCAGAACGAAGTACGGTCACCTGACCAATTGGAGAAGTGTAGGGATATCAGACCAATCGGAGCAGAGTACGGTCACCTGATCAATCACAGCAGGTAAACCTATCTGAACTATAGCAGCAGTGTAGTGCTATCTGACCAATTAGAGTAGAATAAGATCACCAGACCAATGGAAGCAGTGTAGGGCCATCTGACCAATCAGAGCAGAGCAATGTCACCACACCAATTAGAGCAGCGTAGGGCCATCTGACCAATCAGAGCAGAGCAAGGTCACCACTCCAATATGAGCAGTGTAGGGCCATCTGACCAATCAGAGCAGAGCAAGGTCACAACACCAATCAAAGCAGTGTAGGGCTATCTGACCAGAGCAGAGTAGGGTAATCTGACCAATCTCAGAGGAGTGACCAGTTAAGCCGAAGTCACACTAGAGTTTGAGCTTGCGAAATTCTGTCGTACGGCGCTGCGAAAAGGGGCGGGATTAAACAAGATGATTAGGCATTGAAAAAAGCGAGCGATTGCTCCATGTTTTAAATTTCTGTTCAGAGAGGTCATTTTTTGATCTTGGATTGGTCTCACGCAGTCAAGTGATGCAATTTCGCAGGTCAGAGTTCACCAAGCTTGAACTTTGCACCGCAGCAACCTGCGAAACTCAGACGCATGACCCTGCACTTCCGGTCTGACGCATTCGCGTGCATATGAATGGAAGTCTATGGGGAGAAAAGCCCAGTGTGACCGCGGCTTTAGAGGGAAGCAAGGTCAGGTGACCGATCAGCACAGCACAGTGCAGGGCTATCTGACCAATCAGAGCGGAGTAAAGTCAACTGACCAATTGGAAAACTGTAGCGCCAGCTGACCAATCATAGAGGAGTAAGGTCAACTGACCAATTAGACCAGTGTAGGGTTATCTGACCAATCAGAGAGGAGTAAGGACACCTGGCCAATCAGTGGAAAGTACGGTCACAGTCTGAAAAATTAGAGCACTATAAAGTCATATGACCAATCAGATTGGAGTAATGCCACGTGTAGGGCAATCTGACCAATGTGTAGAGTAGTTTCTTGGAAAACGTGGAGTTTAGAGAGAGCAGATCCTTGAACCAACCATTCCACACACTCTGAAATGAGCTGATGCTGCACTGGATATTATGAGGAAATCAAAGTGTTTCTGACCTTGGATGGATGTAAACCAATTTCAGGGGACCTCCAAAACTGAAAATAATAATAATAATAAAATAGAGCTTTAAAAAAATAGAGGAACTCTAAAATGCTCAGACCAGAAAGCTCTGATTAAACAGCCTGAACTGCTGACTGCAGTATCATCATCATCACCACTAGGAAAGATAAAAGGAAACAAGAGATAAGAATCTAAATATTCCCACCACACAGCATGTTACACGATGGCACAAATTCATTTACACTTGCATGAACCAATTCTCAAATGAGGGCACACAGATTACACTCAATAAGATCATTTGTTATTTTTACAATTTTGCATGTATAACAAATAAACATTTAAAAAAAAGAGATTAGAATGATGTACAGTATTCTGCTGTGCACACCACTACATCCATGGTTTCTGTCCAATGGGAGCTCCTGGAGGCAGGACTGCTCATTGGCTGCTGCAGCACGTGGGGGAGTGTCAGAAACAGAGGAGAACGGAGGATTTCTCATGAGTCCAGAAAGAGGAAGAGGAGGAGGAGGAATGCTCAGCCTTGCGTGTGTGAATGTGTTGTGGATGAAGGGAGAGAGAGAAAGAGAGAGAGAAAGAGAGAGAAAGAGGGATGGAGGAGAAGAAGCTCAGTTGCTGTAGATCTGCCCTTCAGGAGGCTGCGGCAGCTTCATGTTTTCTTTGCACATCATCAGTCGTCGCAGCTCCTGCAGGACCACGCGGATGCTGTACGAGTTCTGCCACTTGGCCAATGAGGATACAGCGCGCATGTCAACCTGAGAACACATACACATTCAAAAATCAAACGTTATATCACATACACAATAATAAATGAGGTCAAATGCTTACACAACCAATTTCTAAAACTCTATGCACAATATATCCTAGATATCACAATGTGTGTACCTGTAAAAGTCATATCGCAGGATTAGAGTGTTTATTAAAGATTAAAAGATGAAGATATTTTCAAATATTATTTTAACAAATGATTTCACAATGATGATGACTGCTATTTTACGCTTGATTGTTCAATTTCTGTAGTTGAATACTGTTACACTCCTCTTTTTATTGGTGCTCTGTTGTATTTATATATACTTGTAATTTATTATAATTTATGCAAAAGCACTGCATAGAAAAAGCAATATATACACTCACAGGCCACTTTATTAGGTGTCCAACTGCTCAATACGCAAATTTCTAATCAGCCAATCACATGGCAGCAGCTCAATGCATTTAGGCATGTAGACGTGGTCAAGATTATCCGCTGCAGTTCAAACGAGCATCAGAATGGGGAAGAAAGGTGATTCTGAACGTGGCATGGTTGATGGTGCCAGACGGGGTGGTCTGAGTATTTTAGAAACTGCTTATCGACTGGGATTTTCATGCACAGCCATCTCTAGGGTTTACAGGGAATGGTCAGAAACAGAGAAAATATCCAGTGAGCGGCAGTTCTGTGGGTGCAAATGCCTTGTTGATGCCAGAGGTCAGAGGAGAATGGCCAGACTGGTTCCATCTGATAGAAAGGCAACAGTAATTCAGATAAGCACTCGTTACAACCGAGGTCTGCAGAAGAGCATCTGTGAACACACAACACGTCCAACCTTGAGACAGATGGGCTACAGCAGCAGAAGACCATAGCGGGTGCCACTCCTTTCAGCTAAGAACAGGAAACTGAGGCTACAATTCACACAGGCTCACCAAAACTGGACAATAGAAGATTGGAGAAACGTCGCCTGGTCTGATGAGTCTCCATTTTTGCTGCCACATTCGGATGGTCAGGTCAGAATTTGGCACCAACACCATGAAAGCATGGATCCATCCTGCCTTGTATCGATGGTTCAGGCTGGTGGTGGTGGTGTAATGGTGTGGGGGATATTTTCTTGGCACACTTTGGGCTCATTAGTATTAATTGAGCATTGTGTCAATGCCACAGCCTACTTGAGTATTGTTGCTGACCATGTCCATCCCTTTATGACCACAGTGTACCAATCTTCTGATGGCTACTTCCAGCAGGATTACACGCCATGTCATAAAGCACAGATCATCTCAGACTGGTTTCTTGAGCATGACAATGAGTACACTGTACTCAAATGGCCTTCACAGTCACCAGAGCTGAATCAAATAGAGCATCTTTGGGATGTGGTGGATCGGGAAATTGGAATCATGGATGTGCAGCCGACAAATCTGCAGCAACTGTGTGATGCTATCATGTCAATATGGAGTAAAATCTCTGAGGAATATTTGCAGTACCTTGTTTAATCTCTGCCACGAAGGATTAAGGCAATACTGAAGGCAAAGGGGGCCCAACCCGGTGTATCTAATAAAGTGGCCGGTGAGTGTATACTCACAGCACATTTTTCTTGTTCTTCATTTAGGAATTCATAATATGATGTTTAGATGTGCATGTTTCAATGTGTGTGTGTTTATATATTTTATCCTTTCAAAATTAAACTAAAAAAGAAGCGAGAAAAAAATCTGTAAAAATAATGTGGCTAGTTGCATTTCAGAATACAAAGGAATCAGACTAACTGATTATAATAGTTATAATTGTATAGTTATACTATAATGAAACAAAGAAATGAATGTGATAAGAGCAGAAGTAAAGTATTAATAACTCAGCCATACTCACCACACCATTTGAGTTATGCACTCCATTCAAGTTGATCTTCGTCACAAAACGGACAAAAGGGGGCGTTTCTGGATATCTTGGTCCACATTCTACTCTGAGGCTGTACATCCTGTTCTCATAGATGGTCTGCGTGAAAAAAACCAAAAATACAATAATGAAAAAACATTACACCCATCGCTCCTATATTTAAAAGCACAATGCGTATGATTTTTTCAATAGAATATCAAAAACCACTAGAACAGTGTTATGAAGAACAGTGATTTATGTACTTACATTATCAAAATGTTAGGAAGAATGTTAAAATACCAGGAAAATTATCAATTTTAACTAGTGAGACGGAGCGAGCACTGTGCGTTCATGCTATTGACTAAATATGGCCCGACGAGTCAACAGACTTTCTGTGAAAGGGACTTTGGTCACCTAGTCCCTCGGTCGCATAACCCTTGCCGTGGTTGACGTCTATGCTAACGTCCACCTCTCAAAAAAAAAGTAACTATACATTGCAATATGGCAAGCTCTGTGATTGGACAGCTTGGTAGCAGTGACTATTGTAGGCGGGGTCAAGAGCCACAGAAAAGCAGCTCCATATGGAAACCTTTGTTTTGTGTTTACCTTATGATTGAAGTCGTTGCACCTGTTCCCGCCTCTAAATGTGCAAGTTTGCGCTACTTGTACAGTAAGATAGCGTTAAAAACAGCCGTGAAAAAACTCAACACAGAGAAACATAAAAACCTGCTGCCAGCTAGCGTTTGGGAAGTGTTATTGCAGAGTAACACAAACAGAATGCAGAAGTATAAATGCACAACTACGTGCAAGGCATGTGCCGTGGGTAACAGCGATCACTCGACGCAGAAATATAATTCAGCCTTTACTCTGCTTCATACTATCATAATAAGCGTGTAATACTTTATCCCATCCATCAACATGATTTTTTTCACAATCAAACTACGCTTTTGTTTGTTTAGAATACATGGTCTCTAGTGGCCAAAATTACATACTGTGTCTTTAAAAACAATTTAGAGGAAGCAGAGGTTAAATCCGCTTAAGTTGTGACGTTTGGAATTACCGGGACCCAAGCTCCTACTCATTTGAATTGAGAAAATATTATTTTATGACCCCTTTTTAGTCATTAAAACATTAAAATGAATTTTACATAACATCATGGTGTACACAACAGTCTCTGGACTTGCTGCATCACAGACACCAATATTTTAACAATTTATAAAAAAAAAAAGAATCACTTTCTGGCCATCTGATATTAGGCATGGATATATATATATATATATATATATATAGTGATATTTGAAAGTATTACATCGCATTTGTAGAGTGTCCGCATATAGTTTGATTAATATAGTACTTGGACCCAGAAGCCGCTTCTTCTGACGTCACACTTAACAAGCGAATTGGGCCAGGAGAATCAGGCATATGCTGGTCACTCATTTCTTGATTTTATATTTTCAACAATACAGACTAAATTTTTGAACCCATCTCTTTCGGACCATTCTATTAATGAAACACATTGCCTTTATAGCACATAAATAAGGTTCACTTCTAAAGTTTACAAGAACACTTCAAGCTTCTGTAAATCTCCAGCACCAATTAAAGTGATGGTTTAAACAATTTAGAGAATAATTCTCACTTAGCTACTTTGACATTAAATATAAGTCTTCATTTAATTTGGGATTTTTTTTGCTCTCATATTATTCACTTTTTCCCTTAGCCTCATATTGCATGAATTATAGGAGTAAAATCCATTAAACTGTAAACAAATAGTGAAATGTTTTAAAAACTGGGTCTAATGAGATGTCATTATCCTCAAAATTCATTCATGAAATATTAAAAAGGCAATTTATAAGAATTCATAAATTATTTTCAGCAGGCCATGAAAAACCTAATGAGTCTCCTAAACTTAAAATGAGTCTGTCTACACTGCAGAAAAGTTATGGATAAATATTGAATATTACTGTATAATCATCTGGAGGAACAAAACACGGTGACCTCAAACAAGCTTTGGCTACAGATGTGCTTTTTGATACTAATGTCATATTAAAATACTAAGCATAATGTTATTTTCATGATGGATAAAAACAAAGCATGAAGCCAAACATACCTCTCACCATGAATATGAATTACATGTAGCAGAACCTTTAACGTTTAGTGATTTGTACGCAATAAACAACTCATTTATCACGTGGATAACGATTGATACAGAGAACTGTGCAAAAGTTGCAAATTTGTAAATCTGTAGCAACAATATGAATAAGGCAAAAAAGATCTACATCTGCATTAGTCACTAGTAAATCACTACTTAACAGAGAACACGTAAGCTACCTTTTGTGTGTTATTTGTGAAGCAAAAGCCATTCATTTTAGCCCTCACAAAAAAAACCCACGTCAATAGCCTGACATCCTAGGGCTGTGTCTTTTATTCAGGCTAGCAGCATGCTAAGTGACAGAACCGGTGCTGCGGCTTAATACTGGTAACACAAAATATTGCACCAAGCCTAAAAGCCAATGTATACTTATGCGTTGAGTGCACGCAGCTGGTTAACAATTGCACAGTCACATACGTTTCGCCATAACCTGATGTGCATCTCTCAAAATGTAACTACAAATCACAAAGACTTGAAGCACAAGAATACTGTACTGTCAGCTTAGTATATATGTATGCTCAGTTATAAGTGAGGGCGGGGCTGAGAGTCATGGGACCAGAGTGAGGCCAGTCACATTAGTGTTTAACATGTGTTGAGTCCAGAGATGAAACTTTTAATGAAATTATTTGATGTAATCAATTTTAAAAATAAAAAAAGGAGTCAAATTATAGTAAACGACGTTTCGTTTTTCTTTTTAATCCATAAGGCATCATTTCCTGGACCGGTAAACAGAAGTGCAAAGTAGAAAAGCAACAGAGCGAAGGAAAAAAGAAAAACAGCCATAGTAAACAGAACTGATCTCAAGCTTAACACGAGATATAAAGCAGTTTGAATGCTAGCGTCGTGCCAGTTTGGCTGAAGATCATATGGGCGCTTTATGTAATAGCCAGCATTATCTTTTTCCCTTCCTTAGTGCTGTGTTGCATGTTAAGGCTAACGCTAACATTATGTTAAGAGAATAATGTAAAGTTATAAACCGTTTTTTTATCTACGCTGTTGCATGACAAGGCTAAATGCTAAAATTATGATTAATGTAAAGTTATAAAGCATTTATTTCTAATGCGCAGTTGCGTGTTAAGGCTAAACGCTAACATTACGATCTAATGTAAAGTTATAAAGCATTTATTTCTAATAATAAAATATATTGGGTACAGTTACATGAAACAAAAATAATGTTCTCTAATTAATTTATTCAAATACCCCACGATAAATTAATAAACAATTAATAAACAATTATTAATCTAAATCTCATCTGATGTTGCAATGCATTTTAGAAATTGCTGAAAATGCCATAAATAAGTCGATCTTTGTAAAGTTTTATGTATTTATTTGATTATATTTATTGTAATTAAGCAATGTGCAGCTTGTTTTTCTTTCCTGACATTGTTTAGTTGAGCTGAATTAATTAATGTTTATTGCCGTGTGTGTGTATAAGTGTATATACACTGACTTATACACTTTACTGCTCTTATCCAATTAATTAATCGATATCTGTGGTAGATTAATTGATTATTAAAGCTATCAATTATAGCTACAGCCCTAGTCGAGTCCCATGGAGGAGCTACAGATGCACTTGTACTTATACTTGATGCAGATGTACTTATAAAAATACAATAGCCTTCTTCATAGCACAAGAATAAATAGTGGTGGAGTGAACTGACCCTCGGGGGCCCAATGATCATTCCTCTCCAGCGTGTGAGGGTCATGTCCTCATCGTCCTCCAGACCCCAGCTCACTGTCCCGTCTCCAACACCCTTCTGACCCTCCTCAAGCTCCTCCAGCAGCCGGAAGTTACGGGGGACTTTCACGCCTGCAAAAGCACACACGCATAGACAATAACATGATCATTCACCGCTGAAATAATGCACAAAACAGACACTGCAGGGGAAGCAGAGCTCTGAGGGCCAAAAACCATAAAACATGACAAAAGGGTAAAATATGAATCCATTAACCCTTATTGAGCTGGACTTCATAGAGGAGAGCATAAAGACTGACCGGTTTTTGACTAACAAATAAAGGATTAAGGAAACATTTAGTTGAGCATGAGAAGAGATAATTAAACCAAGAGGTGAATTGGGAATTATTACACAGGTGTCTGGAATTTTTGACTCTGATTGGTCAGACATTTCAAGACAACCACTATATAATATGTAGGTTAGTATATGCTCCATTTAGCCAGTTTCGTTTCTATCAGCTTTTTCGTTTGTCTGAATAATCTTGTGTCTAAATATGCGCTTATAGCGTTAGCTATAAGTTAGCGTATACTCCATCAGCTTTGCATTTAATTAAAGAATTACTAAACTATTATGGCTCAGAATAATGTTTTGTGTTTAATATTTATGTTTTGGGGGCAAGTAGTCATGTAATAAGCAGGATAAAGTACATCCAGAGGGTTGTTTTCATAGAATAAAGCCTTTCAGTGAATTTTCAACCACTTCTGTTGTGCATTATTACAGAGGTGTCTGGAATACTCGATTCTGATTGGTCAAACATTCAAGATAACCACTAAATAACAATATGTAGGTTAATATACGCTCTATTCAGCCAGTTTCGCTTCTATCAGCTTTTGTGTGTGGGGCCATCTTGTGTCTGAATAATGTGCAGGTTAGTGTATACTCGATCAGTTTTGCATTTATATAAAGAATTACTAAACTATTATGGCTCAGAATAATGTTTTGTGTTTAATATTTATGTTTTGGGGGCAAGTAGTCATGTAATAAGCGGGATAAAGTACATCCAGAGGGTTGTTTTCATAGAATAAAGCCTTTCAGTGAATTTTCAACCACTTCTGTTGTGCATTACAGAGGTGTCTGGAATACACGATTCTGATTGGTCAGACATTCAAGAAACCACTAAATAACAATATGTAGGTTAATATACGCTCCATTCAGCCAGTTTCGCTTCTAACAACTTAAGTGTTTGGCGCCATCTTGTGTCTGAATAATGTGCAGGTTAGTGTATACTCCATCAGTTTTGCATTTAATTAAAGAATTACTAAACTATTATGGCTCAGAACAATTGTTTTGTATTTAATATTTATGTCAAGTAGTCATGTAATAAGTGGGATAAACTACATCCAGACAGTTGTTTTTACAGAATAAAGCCCTTCGGTCTTATACAACAACGCATCAGGCTACAGATAAACCTGTCTGGCTTTAATCTGCGATAACAAGCTCCTGGATGTACTTTATCCCTTACTTGGTATTTAAATTAGATCAAAACATACTTACTACTGTTATATATGTATATTTTGCATATATTGTGTGATTCTTAGTCCTTAAGCGTGTGCTCAAAGAATGTCTATTTGCTGGAAAACATTTGTAAACAGTCAACAGAGCACAACAGTGAGATTCTTGAAGTTAAAGCTCTATTAATTTTCACTATCGGGTGATAGATTTGAAATAGCAATACTAATAAAATGATGAAAAACTTAAAGACAGACCTTTGAGAACTCCAAAGATGAATTGAGATTTTGCCGCACATTTCAGTTTACATTAATTCAGCTTATTTTTTTATAATCATATCTGATAGTCAAATTTGAGCAGAAAAAACTACAATACCCATCATGCTGTGCAGAATAATCCACCAGAGACATAAAGAGAAAATTTTTATATATATTTACTCCCACCCACTGTAATGAAGCATCATAAACGAAAGATTTGTTTAATGAGAAGATTCGAATTTCGCTAATGTCACAATATCTTATATTTTAAATGTTATTGTATCACTGGCAATGCTTTATGGGATTGTAGTTCTTTCCATCAGTTAAAAACACAGTCTTGTGGCTTTGTCTTTTGTCCAGATTTGATTTATTTCTTTGTTCCAAATCAAAGTTTGTTATGCGGTGGTTGGTTGCATGGCTTATAATGCTTTAACAAAGACTTTTTATGAATCTCTGTAAGAAAAATTAAGAGAAATGTACTTTGGGAAACAGTGCTGCTAGAAAAGCACTAGCGCACTCTATAATACAAAAACAAAACAATTGTTGGTGTCTAATGTAAAGTTGAATTTAGCATGTCCATGCTGTGTTGTTCATATGTAATATGTAAAACAAAAGTGGGCTAGTTTCACTTCTGCTAATATGTTTATATGAAGAAGGCAATTGTGTGGCAGAAACCACCAAGCTAAAGTATGTGACTTATAAGAAATTACCTAAATATATAAATGAATTTAATAGGAAATGACCTCTGTACGCGTGTTACAGAAACTACAAAACACTTATCAGTTTATTAATATTAGATTCTTTGTTTAAAAGCAAGGCGTTACGTGTTTTTAACATTAGGGTCTGCAGAGATCACTGGCTGTGTCTCAAATTAGCGAGCTGCCTACATAGACAGCACTGTGTCTAACATTTTCAAATCTTAACGAATTGACACTTAAGATTTTAAAACATCACTCAAGTTCGCCCGTCTCGAAACACGTCCAGAAGTGCAGTCTAGCTAGGGCAGCTCAGAAGGTTTTGAGACACGGTCACTGTATTGTGTTGTTTCTCTATCATGACGCTGCAGTTGAATAAGCTACATGGCTAACCAACAGAACACGCATATTACATTAAAATATAGTTGTATATTAATCACAAAACACCAAGAGGGATGTACGTGGATCTTAACCCACTTTAAACAGACCCAAACACACACTCCATCGACATTAAACGCGATAAATGCCACGATTTTGACAGGCTAATGCTGTGCAAACACACCCACATGAATGCCGAGAGCCTAAACACAGCAACACGGGTCGATACTTCAATGAAAGTACACGTCTTCCACGATTTATCTTATTATAACACGCGTTTTGCATACGAAAGAAAGAAACAATCTGATACAAAGGCAGTTTTTCATAAATTTACCTGATCCGGCGGCGGCCGCCATCTTGTTGCTCAGCAGCGGGGACGCGCCAACAGTGAACAATCGCCTCATGAATTATGCATGAAATAATCGGTGAACCTGGAAATTGAAGTTCAGTATAGTGATTTTATTACTCACAATTTTCTCTCGAATCTGTTGTATACATAGCAATGTACTGTAATAAATGTAGTTAATGTTTTATGTTTTTTGTCTAGGTCTGTACAATGCGTATAATAATAATATTAATGATTGAAATAAAAAAAGAAATACTCAACGTTTTTAATAATACATATTTTAAAAATCAATAAACTCCTGGGTGACGCAGTGGCGCAGTAGGTAGTGCTGTCGCCTCACAGCTCGTTCGAGCCTCGGCTGGGTCAGTTGGCGTTTCTGTGTGGAGTTTGCATGTGCGTTCGCGTGGGTTTCCTCAGGTTGCTCCGGTTTCCCCCACAAGTCCAAAGACTTGTGGTGAATTAGGTAGGCTAATTTGTCCGTAGTGTATGCATGTGAAGGAGTGTGTATGGATGTTTCCCAGTGATGGGTTGCAGTTGGAAAACAAGGGCATCCACTGCATAAAACTTGTGCTGGATAAGTTGGCGGTTCATCCCGCTGTGGTGACCCCGGATTAATAAAGGGATTAAGCCGAAAATAAAATAATAAACTCCTGAACAAGACCCGGCCTTATACCCCACCCCGGAAAAAATGCAAATCAGATAAACAGCCAAAAATAATTAGCTTTTTTGAAATCTTCAAAATGTAGCAAACCTGTCAACCCTCCCGTTTCAAATTCTCCCGTATTTTACAGTTCTATCCCGCTATCATCCCGTAAAGGTATTTTCCCGTATTTCTCCCGTATTTTCAGTCTTTCTCTGAAGGGTGGCAATAAACATTAAAGAGCAGAGCCTCCCTATATGCAACCCATACTGCCAAAACACCAGGGGCCGCCCCTTGCTCCTAAATGTGAGTCTGTTCTGTGCTTTCGCTTTATCATAGATGTATACACTAGATATCGCATATGCACCCTGAGCATGCGTCAATAGCCCGCCACATTTGTACAGTGCTCCCAGCACAAATGTCATTCAACAGCACTAGTCAAGACCGTGCGCCAACGTGAAGATGCTGGACTTTAGCGCTGTGTACGGGTGTAGTAACGAGCAAACAAAGAAAATAAAGCACAAAGGCAGAACATTTCATAGGTAAGATTTAGTTTTTTATGTTTTTATGTTATAAACTTTTGTGCTCAACAAGTAACGTTATTAATGATAATACAGTCTCTTACTGCATTCACCATAAGGCAAAGTAGCACTAACTTGCACTAAATACTCAGCTTATGCTAGTTTTGTTGAATAAAATAAGCAAACGATGAAAAAGAAATATGACAACGAGATGCTGCGGTACCAGAAACACACGCTCTTTGTCGACAATGCCTGTGCGGTCACTGATCCATCAATATAGAAAAGTGATGTAAAATTATAACTTTTGCAATAATAAAAAAAATTGCATACTGACCACCGGGAAAACTCCCGATCATAGATAGATGTGTATATGTGTATATCTTTTGCTCTGGATGGCCACAGTCCTCCACTACAGCCTGGTCTTTCATTCATTTCAAAGGAGCGCTACCCTGTACTAAAATGGTGCCTATTGACGCATTCCTTCCAATAGACAACAACAGGGCAGGCGACATCTAATGTAAATATCTATGTCGTTTTATTTAGGCATGAAAATCATAGATATATACACTAGATATCACATAGGGACTGTGAGCATGCGTCAATAGCGCCGCCACATTGGTACAGTGCTCCTAGGACAAACGTCATTCAACCGCACTAGTCAAGACAGTGTGCCAATGTGAAGAAGTTTAGCGCTGTGGACGGGTGTAGTAAAAAGCAAACAAAGAAAACAAAGCACAAAGGCAGAATATTTCATAGGTAAGATTTAGTTTTTTATGTTTTTGTATGTTATGAACTTTTGTGCTTAACAAGTAACGTTATTGATGATAATAAAGTCTCTTACTGCAGTGACCATAAGGCAAAGTAACACCAACTTGCACTAAATTCTAAGCTTATGCTAGTTTTGTTGAATAAAATAAGCAAACAATGTTATGAAATATGACAAGAAGACGCTGCGCTGACAGAAACTTGTATTATTGTCAGCTAAGTAAATGAGTCGTTCATAACGGAGATACATTCACAAATGAATCGCTCCCTTCCTCAGAATGAGAAGTGAAGCAGGTGTACACCCCTGGTGTGTTTCAGGACACAGATTAGATCAAATTAAACAGGGAAGGAGGGTAATGCATTTCCATGCACACAAACACTCACTCAAAGTTTATAATATTTAATATTTAAAATAGTAAAATTATAATATTTCATAATAAAAAAAATATTTGATACTGACCACCGGGGAAAACTCCCGATCATAGATATATATGTGTATATGTGTATTTCTTAGGCTTTGGATGGCCACAGTCCTCCCCTTCACCTTGGTCCTGCATTCATTTCAAAGGAGCGCTACCCTGTACTAAAATGGCGGCTCTATTGACGCATTCCATCTAATAGACAACAGTAGCGTAGGTGACATCTAATGTATATGACAAAAACACTTTAAAATAAATATAAAAACGGCACGATTCCCTTCCTTTTCATTACAGGTGCCGTCTCCCCTCCTATGCAAACTCTAAGACAGTCATATAGCGGTGCGTGACTGTCAGCGGACGCGCTCCATAGTGATAAATTGAGGCTGTTTCTCAAACTGATTCTGCACATGCGATTTGAAGTGGAGTGAAAGTCTGGGTTTCGGGTGTGTGTTTAAACAGACATATACACATAATTAATAATAATAATAATATCTAAAGATGTCGATCCTGGTGGGTTTTTTCTCAAACACAACAAATTTTGTCCTAAATGAGCATAAGAAGTATATATAACATTATTAATTATTATAACATTAAATGGTTGCATTTTTTAAAGTGACACCTGTTATTTAATGTAATCAAACAAAAAATCCAAATAAATCAGAGATTAATTCGATGCTCTTTAATCAGAATGTGTATACAGTGAAGAAAATATTATAATCTTAATTATCAGATTTAATAACTTAATTCTATTTCTTTATAATACATATTATTTTAATAAGCTGAGCTGTTTGCTAATATAGTTGCTGCTAATGTATACTATTTATTTTATCCTTTGTAAATAATAATAATAAAACATATTACTGAACATTTGACTGTTTATTTACAATAAAACAGCTGCAGATGAACATATTTAGTAATTTGGGGATTTTTAAGGAGGGAGGGGGGTTCCCTTACTATGGTGGGCATATCCCTTATTTTCACATCCCAATGTTGACAGGTATGAAATGTGGGGATAACATTTATATTACATTAGGCCTAATTGATTTGAACTGTTTTTGCAAAACTGTAAAAACAAAACGAAAGTTTGTACAGTTTAAAAATGTCTTTCTTCAAAGGGTCTTCCTAACTGGAAGGGGATGTCAACATTTTGGCATGGATTACATACAGCATAAGTGAAGTTGGGGGTCATCTTGGGACAGCTGGGACAGCAGATGTGCAGTCAGTGAGTATAATATCCTTAATGCTTTGTGATTGCGCAGAAAAAAAGTCCTCATCCAAAACATGCTAAGAAGTATGAAGGTAAATCAGTAGCAAACCTCGGGAGCTTGTAACTCTAAATGTGAAAACTTGTGATGATGATATTTGTATGTGTAGGTTGAAATTTACACTTACAGCTTTGATATGAATGTCTCAATCTCTGGGTTTGCACTAATACAGACAATAATCAAAACACCTGTGTTTTGAATGCGAAGTTGCAGATTAATAGTTATGTATTTGTAATATGGCTCCGCTGACCAATAGAAAACGACAGACACAAATGTGCACGGCGAATTTGTTTGCATTTTCGCTGTACAACCACTAGTCGGCACCCACAACCCTTCAGATTTCGCTGTACATGCAAATCCCCACACCCTGACATTTGCTACATAGATATATACACGTAAATGTACATTTTTTTTGTTAAATATAATACATTTTACGATAATGTATATACCAATAAAATATACCAGCAAAGTCAGTTTATTGGCTAGACCCAGCCAATGAAATGGGAAGTCGTACGTCAGCAATCGGAGAGTAAGATTTAGTTTTTTAATAGTTATCCATGCTACAGGCATATCGCAAAATGTGTAGCAAATGTCAGGATGTGGGATTTGCACCAGTCTATGATTTGCACCTGCACAGCGAAATCTGAAAGGCTGTTAGTGCCGACAAGTGGTTGAACAACAAAACTGCAATAAAGTGCTCAGATAAATTTGCCTTACACATTTGTGTCTGTCATTTTGTATTGGTAAATAACATTTTATAAACAGGCTATATAATTATTAATCTGCAACTTCGAATTCAAGTGCTTTGATTATTGTCTGTATCTTTGCAAATCCAGAGATTCAGCTATTCACATCAGAGCTGTGAACCTGCACATACAAACATTATTATCAAAAGTTCTCACATATTAATTCGCAAGCTCTCTAGTTTGCTACTGGTTAACCTTCATAATAAAGTGAGGCACTTGCAGTTTCCGCTTGCATAATCAAGGCTGCATCCAGGTACTATTGGCATACAAATGTAATAATATTTATAATAATAATAATAATAATAATAATAATGCATTTTATTTGTAATGTACTTTGTTTTAACCATTTGACTGCCCCTCCACCAAATGGTTTACCATGTTTTTACTGTTAAAATATGAGTGTGTTAAATAATGACTGGTAAAATAAAAAAAAATAAAGAATGATTTACACACACAGTATTGTTGGTTTACAAAAAAAATTTAATAAATAAAAATCTAATAATCCTGTAGCTCTACAACATGTGATTTGGGTTTTATTGTAAAAAAAAATAAACTAGAAAACGTGATAAATGAGAATCTGAAATATTTTATGGCATACTTCAAAAAATAAAGATGATTTAGTATTCACAAATATTTCATTTTGAATATTTAAAAAAATGAATTGGTCTTACACTTCATATTTTCAGATTTTTCATAGTATATTAATTCTAATACTTTTACCATAAACCGACATATCAACCATTTGGTAGAGGCTAATATTTTAGAAATGATGGAATGTGTTGAAAAAATGCACAGAGTTAAGAAATGCAATCAAAACATTTTTTTCTTGGTGGGGTAGGGTTAACTAAGCGCTAAAACACACACACACACACACACACACACACACACACACACACACACACA
>CAIGQZ010031698.1:2630154-2647023 GCA_903798205.1 Danio tinwini | reverse complement strand
CTTTCGTTCTTTCTTTCTTTCTTTCTTTCTTTCTTTCTTTCTTTTGTCTTATATTTAACCTACTTTTTGTTTACATTATGACCTTGTTGTAGTAAAACTTTGTGTTAGCTGGATTGCAAACTACCATTACACCTGGTTTAACAGATGTCACCTACATACATTAAAATTGTGCAATACATTTGTGCATTAACTTATTCTTATAATACTTGGAGAAATGGTAGCTATTATAAAAAAGTGAAATGTTTCTAAATCTCCCATAGCTGAAACCTGAAAAAAATAAGTTTATATTTTAACTAGATAAGTATTGGCTTTGATATAGTTGATACATGGCTGTGCTCATGTTTTCATTTGCCTTTTACATGTCTTTTAATTGTTACTTGTTGCAAACAATATCTTTATATGACATATTGTTAAAATAAAATAACCAGTGTAAAATAGGAAGGCAAGCAAATTAAAGTTTCACATTTTTCTTTGTATTTCAGTGACTCTGTCATTAAATCCCATGCATCTCTTTTAAAGCTTGAAGGAATCATGGGGGACATACAAAAATGCGGTGATGTGGTTTTTTCTCCAGAATGCAGGTACATTTTTAAAAGTCCTGAAATGACCGCAAAGATGCAAACAAACAAACAAACAAACAAACAAACAAATAAATAAATATATCTGAGGGGTTGTCTTCATCATTCTATTGTTAATTAGGTTTTTGTACACTGCTCTAAATTAAAGAACCAGAAAGTAGTGTTGAAGTCAAATTTGGGATTGTCAGGATTTTGTTGTCCTTTGTGTGCTACTAGAGAAATGAAGTGGTGTTTTGTAAAAAGTATTACTTTAAAGGTGACATTGGATGCTCATTTAACACAAATTAATATGATTTTTAAGATGTTAATGAAAAGTCTATAAATAATTAGGGTTACATGTGTCAAAAGTAGTAGTGGTTTTCCCATCAAAAACACCTCAGTTCATAGTGACCCATTTTACTTTATGTCTCTAAATGATACAATACAATACTACTGTATATTTATTTATAAAGCACATTTAAAAACAACCAAAGCTGACCAAAGTGCTGTACATAACTAAGAGGGCTAAAGATAATGAAAGGTAAAATAGAAAATAGGATGACCAGATAATTAGTGAAAGCATAAAAAAAAAATGCGAGATGTTTTTAATGCGAGAGAAAATGGATAGGTCTTTACAGCCAACTTAAACATAGAAATAGAAGGGCAAAGTCTACTATAAATCCATGGAGTGTTCCAAAGTTTAGGATCATTAATGGCAAACGCTCGATCACCTCATTTTTTAGAGTGGTCTAGGCACTTTCACATAATAAAGACACTCTGCTTGGATCTACGCAAGTATGCATGAATTCTGTTTGCATGTGTTAAATATGCTCTAATCTGCTGATTCTGTTCAATTGAAGTCAAAGCAATAAGACAAGACCAGACTCCCCAGAGTCCAGCTGTGTGTCTATGAGGAGTGAGAGATCTATGGAACAGCCAGGAAGATTTGATGGAGGAAAAACGTCAGCTAACCTTTGGTAGATTATAGATCAACTAAATTAGCTACATTAATTCATGTTTAATTTCTGTTACATTTGCTCTATTGTATTGTTTGTTATTTAAAACTTAATTCTACAGGCAGAGATCAAACTCCCTGGAGTCCATCTGTATGTCCATGAAGAGTGAATTCTCTATGGAGCAGCCAGTAAAATTTGATGGAGAACAAACATCAACTGATCTGAGGTACAACATTTTTCATAAAAAATAGACAATGGCAAAATGCACTGGGGCCATGGGCTTGATGAGCGTTGAGGCAATCTGGCTGGGCAAGAAAAAAAATATTTAATATCCTCATGATGGGCGGCACAATGGCTCAGTGGTTAGCACTGTTGACTCAGCAAGAAGGTGGCTGGTTCAAGTCCCAGCTGGACCAGTTGACATTTCTGTGTGGAGTTTGCATGTTCTCCCCCGTGTTGGTGTGGGTTTCCTCCGGGTGCTTCGGTTTCCCCACAGTCCAAACACATGTGGTATAGGTGAATTGAATGGGCTAAACTGGCCGTAGTGTATGAGTGTAAATGAGTGTGTATGGGTGTTTCCCAGTACTGGTTGCAGTTGGAAGGCAATCCGCTGTGTAAAACATATACTGGCTTAGTTTATTCCGCTGTGGCGACCCCTGATAAATAAGGGATTAAGCCGAAGGATAATGAATGAATAAATGAGTACTCACAATGGTAAAGGCCAGCCCATCTTTGAGCAAGGCAAATCCAACATTTGACACAGCAAAGCTTGAAGACCACAAATAATTTGTATACCAGCACATTTAATGGGAGGGGTCTGGCTGCAGACTCGATGCAGATGCAATCTGAGCTGCATGCAATGCTTTTAAATGGGCTCAACTTACCTAACCTAACCCCACTCCTAACCCTACTCGTCACAGTAATGCCACTAGCTCTATTGAGTGCATTGTGTTTGACATTGCATCTCTGAGATATGCAATCTCAGTTTGCATCATAAAGGCTCCATCCAGATACTATTGCATTTAATAGACCATTTTGGGGGATGTAAACAAAAACAATGGTCCCAACGTATTTTCTGTTTTACATTTTTTTATAGCTTCTGAGAATCCAAAAAGAACCACATATTGATAAATAATGTTATGAGAGCTGTTTTAATATTGAGTTATGATTGAATTGCCTCTTGGTATAGTTATGAAATGGTAGATTCCTCAAGGGAACGCTCCACCTGATGGAGTGCACACAGATGGTAACAGAGAACATGCATGTCTGCATGGCCCTTGGCCTGCTTGCTTTATGTAATTTAGCCCTTGGTGAGAAATAATCTCGACGGAAAATTCAATTTACAAATTATCCTAGTAACGTAAGCCTTGATAATAATAATACAAACTCTTATTGTCTCTATTATATTGAATTTTACAGGCAGAGATCAAAGTCAGCTGAGTCCAACTGTGTGACCACGAAGAGTGAATTGTCTCTCAGTGACCCTGGAACATTTAAGAGAAGAAGTGCATTAAATGATCTGCGGTACAACATTTCTGTTTAAAGTTAATGAGTAGAGAGACAGAAAATATAGTTCTATATAAAATTATAGAATTTATTTCATTCAGTTAAACATTTTTATTTGTCATCTTTCAGCTTAAACTCTCAACTTGCAAGCACGTTCAAATCGAATCTGTTGAAGAAGTTTCAGTGTCTGCATGAGGGAACAGCAACACAGGGAAACCCAAAACTCTTGAATGAGATCTACACTGAGCTCTACATCACAGAGAGTGACAGTGGAGAGATCAATAATGAACATGAGGTGAGACAGATTGAGACACAATCCAGGAGAGCAGCAACAGAGGACTCACCGATCCAATGCAGAGACATCTTTACACCTTTACCTGGACAACACAAACCCATCAGAACTGTGCTGACGAAGGGAGTCGCTGGCATTGGTAAAACAGTCTCTGTGCAGAAGTTCATCCTGGACTGGGCTGAAGGGAAAGAGAATCAGGACATCCAGCTCATATGTCCACTGCCATTCAGAGAGCTCAACTTGATGAAGGACAAAACGCTCAGTCTCGCAGATCTTCTGCATGCCTTTTTCCCTGTGACAAAACAAATAAATATATGTAGTGATGAATATAAAGTTTTCATCTTTGATGGTCTAGATGAGTGTCGTCTGTCTCTGGATTTTCAGAGATATATGAAGTTGTCTGATGTAAATGAATCTGCCTCAGTGGATATGCTTCTGGTGAATCTCATTGCCGGGAATCTGCTTCCATCTTCTCTCATCTGGATCACCTCCAGACCAGCAGCAGCAGATCTCATTCCCTCTGAGTTTGTCCATCGAGTGACAGAGGTACGAGGCTTCAATGACCCTCAGAAGGAGGAATACTTCAGCAAGAGAATCAGAGTTCAGAGTCTGGCTGATACTATCATCACACACCTGAAGTCCTCGAGGAGCCTCTACATCATGTGCCACATCCCAGTGTTCTGCTGGATCTCAGCCACTGTTCTGGAGGAGATGATGAGTAAAGCAGAGACTACAGAGATTCCCAAGACTCTCACTCAGATGTACACACACTTCCTGATCATTCAGACTAACATCAGACATGCAAAGGACTATGAGAAGAAAGTCAAAGATGAAGACATGATCCTCAAACTGGGGAAACTGGCTTTCCAGCAGCTTGTCAAAGGCAACCTGATCCTCTACGAGGAAGACCTGAGAGAGTGTGGCATTGATGTGACAGAAGCATCAGTTTACTCAGGATTGTGCACACAGATCTTCACAGAGGAGTTTGGCTTGCATCAGGGGAAATTCTACTGCTTTGTTCATCTGAGTATTCAGGAACATCTAGCAGCTCTTTATGCACACATCTCTTTTACAAACAAGAACATAAATGTGTTTGACCAAAGCAAAAATGTAAAGCACAAGAAGTCAATATCAGAGCTGCATCAGAATGCTGTAGATGTGACTTTACAGAGTGAGAATGGACATCTGGACCTTTTCCTGCGTTTCCTTCTGGGTTTCTCAATGGAGTCCAATCAGACTCTCTTACGAGAACTACGGACACCGACAGTAAGCTGTTCCTACAACAAAAAGAAAACAGTTCAGTTCATCAAAGAGAAGATCAGGGTGAATCAGTCCCCAGAGAAATCCATCAATCTTTTCCACTGTTTAAGTGAACTGGGTGACGATTCACTGATGCAGGAGATCCAGGAATATCTCAAATCTGGAAACATAAAACAAACTAAACTCTCCTCTCTACAGTGGTCAGCTCTGGTTTATGTGTTGCTGACATCAGAGCAGAAAATGGATCCTTTTATTCTAAAAAAGTTTATTGGAGGAGAAATACCAGCAGATGAAGTCCTTCAGAAGATGCTTCCTGTGGTTAAAGAATCCAAATTAGCTCAGTATGTATTATGGATGTCGCAATACTCAATGTAATATTAAATCATTCAGTTAACATTTGGGAAATTGTGTTGTCTGTAACTTTCTCGTTGTGCTAAAAACGTTTATTCCTGCCATCTGGGTTTTTAACATTAATCGAACAATATAAAATCACTCACTCTGCTCTTGACTAAATAGCTTAAAATGGTAAACGGTAAATCTTTATTTAATTTATACAGTGGAGATACAGTATGCAGTGTTGAATGTGATTATATTTTTCAGTTCCACTGTTTATTTGAATTGTATCTTCGCTATATTCTGTTAATTTTGTATTAAATTATACTTGTAGAGTTTTTACTTTTTGTTTATTTGCCAGTGTTTTCTTACTGAACATATCATATACAGAACAGTACCGAAACTGTGACCCTAAAACCGAACTGTAAGAAGTCTGCATTGTTGCACCCCTAGTATGTACACTGACAACAGTTATCACAAAAAAATGTACATGATTGCTTTTGTAATTTTAGTATGTGGTTTCTTAGTTAAGGAGATATATGCTCTGTGTCACTGGTAGAACCCGCCTGCATTCATGTCCCATTTAAAAAAATAGGTTGACCATTTTTCCAACATTTATGTTCTTTATTCTCTACAGGTTGTGGAAGTGTGGTATCACAGATAAAGGCTGTGCTTCTCTGACTTCAGCTCTGAGCTCAAACTCCTCACAAATAAGAGAACTGGATTTGTCTTTAAATAAAATAGGGGATTCTGGAGTGAAGCTGCTCACTGATGGACTGAAGGTTCCTCACTGTAAACTGGAGATATTAAGGTAAGATTGCGCCAAGACCTCAACATGGTCACTATCCAACTGAGGTACTTTATCTTGGTCCTCGTGACCAAGGGCACGCTAGCAATTTTGAGCCCTATGAAAAAATTAAGATAGCCCCCCATCATACCCATTCCAAACCAAACTTACAAGTCAATCTGGCTATCCAAAATCTTTATCTGCAATTCAATAGGCCAATCCAGGGCGAGTGACGTGACTGCTATTACTGTAATTACTAATAAAGCAGATCTCTTTGGGGCCCCCAAAGTGCATGGGCCTGTGAAAATTGTGCTAACCCCACCCCAGAGATAATAATAAACTTACAAAACTGTCCTTATTAAACATTTTATGAAAGTATGAACATATCCTTGTACAGCTCAGATAAAGAGGTACCAAATAGTATCTGGATGCAGCCTTGATGATGCAAGCTGAGATTGCATATCTCAGAGATGCAATGTCAGACACAATGCACTCAATGGAGCTAGTGACATCACTGTGATGGGTAGGGTTAGGGGTGGGGTTAGGTGAACGCATTAAAAGCATTGGATGCAGCTCAGATTGCAATGCACCAGGTCTGCATCCGGACCCCTCCCGAAGAACTTGGCAATGAGAAAAGGTTCAGATCATAAATTTCTTGCTCTCTGAGCTGCAAATCCTAAACAAACGGTGATGTCATTGTCTCTACAGGTTGAGCGATTGTGGGGTCACACAAAAAGGCTGTGCTGCACTGGCTTCAGCTCTGAGGTCAAACCCTTCACATCTGAGAGAACTGTATCTGTCTACAAATCAACTACGAGATTCGGGAGTAAAGCTGCTCTCTGCTGTTCTGGGGGATCCTCGATGTAAACTGGAGAAACTGAAGTAAACCTTTCACAAACAGTCAGATTTCATATTTTAGTTCATGCATAAATGAGCTGTAATTCCTGAACTGAGAGACTGATGAGTGTGATTGTCCTCTATAGGTTGATTGATTGTGGTGTCACAGATGAAGGTTGTTCTGCTCTGGCTTCAGCTCTGAGATCAAACCCTTCACAGCTGAGAGAACTGGATCTGAACTATAATACACTAGGAGACTCAGGTGTGAAGCTGCTCTCTGATGAACTGAAGGATCCTCGCTGTACACTGGAAACACTGTGGTAAGAACATGCCTCCTTCATTTTCTTTCTGTGATGAATAATGAACACATTTTTAAGTAGCGAATGTTAAAAAGTGTCCTGCCAAAAAAAAGTTAATGTTGTTAAAAACAGATGTTTTTTATTCACTAGGGGCCAGATTCATCAACAGCTTGAGTTGTTATGTCTGTGTTCTTTAATTTCCGCTAGGGCTGCATGAATAATCAAAGGTGATTGCTGTACGCATTTTGTCAGTAAAGCCGATCCTGCAATCAGCAGTAAATTTCCAGCATTTGCTTTCAGATGGAGCAGCTTTTACTACACCTAAAAGCAGCAGGGCTCGCTACTCTCCCGCAGCTCTCGGCCGCACCCACACTCGTCAACGATACCAAGCCAACCAATATCAGAGCTTGCGCTACTCGTTGCAATGTGTAGTTACATCTTTTGAGAGGTGCGCATCAGTGGCAGCCTCAGCAATTGTGCGAAGGCTGCGGCAGATCATCCCCCTGCAATCAACGCAGTAGTATAAATCAGCCTTTAGGTGTTTGAGTGAGAGCTCTTTCTGCCCTTCGGATGACATTTTCTACTGATCACAGAACTGTACTTCCCTGACATCATGTGTAGGACAATCACAGCTTTTGATGAATCTTGTGTGTGATTTAATTTCGATTGATTATTCATCCTTAATTTGCACATTGTCCAATTGTCTAAATGATTTGCAGTGTTTAGTAAGTCTGTCTCTAGGTTATTTCTGAAGTTTTACTGTATGTGTTTAAGATTTAGTTTTAGAACAAATTTCCCTGGATGATGTATAAATGTTTTCCACTGTTTTCTTGTAATTTATTAGATTTTTTATACTGGACCTGTTAATGGTGTGGTGGATTATGTTTTTGTTTCTGATTGTGTAAATCTTGAACTGAAAGACTGAAGTGCCATTTTTTTCTTTGCAGGTTGAATGATTGTGGAGTCACAGTTGAAGGCTGTGCTGCTCTGGCTTCAGCTTTGAGCTCAAACCCCTCACACCTGAGACATCTCAATCTGACTGGGAATAGGTTGGGAGACTCGGATATGAAGCTGCTTTCTGATCTAAAGGATGATCCAGATTATAAACTGGAGACACTATATTTTGATTGAAAGTTTTTTCTTTTTTCCTTCTTAACTCTCTCTCTCTCTCTTTCTCCTTCGGTTATCAAGTTAACGGTAGAGTTTTTGTAATTAGATTTACCTTTGGGTATGTAAATGCCATTTTCTGCTTTACTAATGCCGAGTTCAGACTGCATGATTTTAGCCCAGATTTTGACTCGGCGACAGGTTTTAAGAAATCGCCGACAAATGCCTGAAATTACAGGCAAATCGGTGCTCGTGCACGTGATTGACAATCACACACTATGAACTATCAAAGATGTGATCTGAAAGAATTGCAGATGAGTTTCCGATGCCCGTGAGATATTTGGCGTGCTAAATGCCTGGAGCTGTCGGCGATTCAAATCATGTCGTGTGAAATGAGTTTTGACTGAAAATAACATCAGCGATCACCTACAGCCAATGAGAGAGCAGCATTCACTAGTGTGGTTACCTGCGGGTCAGCGGGAGGTTGGGGGAAAAGTTAAAAGCGCTCATTTTCAGTTTATTTGGACCCAGGAAATGGAGGAAAAACTAGCAGAGATTTGGCAGGAGCACCCGTGTCTGTTTGGCGTGTCATCTGAGCAAAACCACAACCGGGTCAAGAAAAAAACAAAGTGGAGCAGAAATGACTAATTCCCTTTAAACCCAGGTGAGCAAATACGTACATTTTCTACCTCATTAAAGGCTTCTTTCTCATTATGTAGTTAATATCAAAAGATATACTACGTGTTTTTGGTTGTGAGACGTAATTTGGACAAAGTTGTCTGCGATTCTTCCTATTCTAGTCATACAGTGGGAAACCCTCTGTCGTCGATCCATCTTTCAGTGTAAACAAAGCAGCGACGAAACGCTAGCCCGGACAGTCATGCAGTGTGAAAACATCTGTGACACGATTACTTTGAAAATCATGTGGTCTGAACTCGGCATAACCTGTCACAGTCATGAACAAATTCAGAGATTTGAGCTGTCTGTTCTTGTTTGCTCTTATGCCAGTGGTTCTCAAAATGGGGGCCCACAGGCACTGCAAGAGGCTTTGGGCCAACAGCAGAATAATAATAATAATAATAAACATAGTTTTGTCCACTTTGAGCCACTTCTCTGATGACAGAGAAAATATCACTTTTTTTAAATACTCACAAATCAACCAAATACAGAAACACTGTAAATTCCTAAAGGGGTGGTCCAATATGATATCATATTTTAAACTTTAGTTGATGTGTAATGTAGCTGTGTGAACATAAACAACATCTCTGAATGTAAGACGCTCAATGCAAAGGGAGACATTGGCTTTTAAACAAAGTTTGAGGACTACAAAAAATATATCTGGATTAATGCGATCATTAATTACACTCCGCGCAGCAAAGGAGTGTGGCCAGAGGCACTGGGATGTTAAAACAGAGAAAGCTAAAATGGCATCCAAACGCTGCTATTTCCACAGAGATTCTTCTATTTGGGCTTCTAAAAGACATGACACAAAGCGAGAAGTGCTTACAGTTTAATTTTAATTATGTTTCAAAGAATTGTAAAAATATATATATATAGCTCTAGCATTTGACAAAGGACAACTTCCAGAATCTCTCCCAGTTCAGTGCTGGATTCAGCTAAAAACTCCTCAACCATAATAGATGAAGCTGTGGCTTGTGAGCCACAACCTGTAAGTGTTTTTATTTGTTAAAATTGATCTAATACATGCACAATTTCTAGCATCAACAGTATGTTGCAGCAAGAATGTAAACAAGAAGAAATGCCGTTTGCAGCGCTGCAGTGTTTCTCTATGCGTGTCTCTCTATGCGGATGCTTTCCCTGCATTCTACATCTTAAATAACAAACTAGCAAAGGATATGTCAACGTTTCATATTACTTACGCATGCCTATTTTAAATATATGTGAAAGACACTTGTCAGATGTTATAATAGAGAGCAGGCGTGAGGTTCAGCCGTGTCCTCTTCATTTTCTGTCTAATTCAAGCTCATGCTAAAAATGTAAAAAAGGACTGTAATGTAAAATAATGTCACACATTTTGCTTTTTAATTGGTTATTGGAATGATTGCTGTATTTAGATTACTGTATTAATTTCATTGTCTTTTAAATCAAGTGTGTTTCAGCCAGAATTATAAGGAAATACTTTGGAAACTAAAGGTTGAGAGTGAGCTTGTTTTTCCTAATTTCTTATTTTATTATTGAGAAGCAAATATAAATTGTACATTGATAGATTACTGAAGAGGATTTTTATGCTTATTATATGTGGTCATTTTGTGACACTTTAACATTTAATTTAACATATTTTTATTTTTGTATGTTTGATGTTTTTATATGTTGCATTTTTTGTTTATAGCTATTGCTATACTTATTATGTGTGTATGCTCCTCCTGTCATGTGAGCAGTCACACAAAATGAAAAGTAAAATGAATATAGCAATATAGAAGTGGAAAAGAAATTACTACAACCCAAAGGGTAATTATTGCTACCTGGATTGAAGGGCTACTTTAAGGACTGTCCATTCAGAACTTTCATCAAATTAGATTATCACTTCTGAGGACTTTATTATACACTGTTGAACTTTTACATATTTGGAGCACATTACACTCTCAGAAAAAAGGTACAGGGTGGTACAAATAATGTACCTTAAGGAACAGTTTTGTACCTTTGTAAAAGTTGTACCTTGTATGGTACAGAAAAGACCTCCTATGATACTGTTCTGTACCTTTTATGGTACAATTGAAATGAAGGTACACAATTGTTGTCATAAAAAGGTACATAAGTGTTAAACAACTCCTTCTTTATTACAATATCTATGAAGAAAAATATCTTTGGAAAGACAAAGTGATTTTTGCATAATTTCTATATTAAAACATGAATCATCATTTAAAAGCATATGCCTAAAGAAACTCATTAACATTCAGTTCTATAATTTAAAACAACTGGTATAACAAAACTATAGGTATTGTAAGCTAAACATTTAAAACATTTTAATAAACATTTGGTAAACATTTTCTGACAAATACAGTTTCATTATTGATATCTGCATCTTTGCTTTCCAGTACGCACATGAGCTGGTAAAAGTCCTGCATGTGCGAAGTGTTCATGCAGACATTTTACTAGTGTAAAACTCCATCAAACATTGTGCACATCTCGTTACAATACTTTTGCATAATTCAATTTCTATTTTAAAATGAATAGTAATCAAATGTAATCAAATGAAAATGATTACAAAGTTTTTGTGTGAAAACTGGAGAAAAAAAGTGTTATATTGTAGATGGGAGAGTGTGTTTCTTAAACATTTTTGTGCTTGTGTTGTGAAATATTTAGCAAAAATAGATCTTTTGATTTATGATAAAGTGTTTTTTATTCTTTATTGTAAATGGAAAAGGTGCACTTACACAAAAAGAAACTTAAAAAAAACATTTTTTAAAAATGTATGTGATGTTTTATATTTACTGAAAATAAATTGACCTATTTTGCATAAAGCAAAATGCCATTAAATAGTTCTTGAAGGAACAGATTTGACACTGTTAAGGTACAAAGTGTCTTGTCACTGTAGTGGTACCTTTATGGATCAGATTTGTACCTTTGATGAAGGTACAATATTGTATCTGCAGGTTTACAAAACCAAAGGTACATTTTGGTTTCCCATGGTACAAATCATGACCTTAAAGGTACAAACTGCAATGGTACAAATGTGTTTCTTTGACTTAAGGTACAATTCTGTTCCATAGAAAGGTACTGCCCCAGTGACAAGGGTTTGTACCTTCTTTGGTACAGCAATGTGCTGTAGGAATGTGTAGGAATATACATGCATTGCCCTCTGGATGTTCTTTTTTGGACTTCCTTTGAAATGGGACTGCTGTGATGTGTAATCTTAAAATGTGAAATCTTATTGATTAAAGAATACTTACCATACTTTGTAGTTTACACTAAAAGTCCAATAAAGGAATAAAACAAATTAGATAAATAATTCTGTGTGTGTTGATGTATTATTTAAAATGTAACTCTAATAACTTCATTGCTTCCTAAACATATATTGTTTTTATTACACCTTACCCCAGGTGGAGGAGTTCAAATATCTTGGGGTTTTGTTCACGAGTGAGGGAAGGATGAAACGTGAGATTGACAGGCGGATTGGTGCATCAGCAGCAGTAATGTGGTTGATATAAATCTCTCGATTTACCGGTCAATCTACGTTCCTACTCTCACCTATGCTCATGAGCTTTGGGTCATGACCAAAAGGACAAGATCTCGGATACAAGCGGCCGAAATGTGTTTCCTTTGCAGGGTGGCAGGGCGCACTCTAATAGATAGGGTGAGGATCTCTGACACCCGGGAGGAGCTCGAAGTAGAGCCGCTGCTCCTCCACATCAAGAGAAGTCAGCTGAGGTTGCTCGGGCAGCTGTTTCTGATGCCTCCTGGATGCCTACTTAGGCAGGTGTTTAAGGCATGTTTCACCAGGAGGAGGCCTCAGGGAAGACCTCGGCTCTCGGCTGGCCTGGTAACACCTCAGGATCACCACGGAGGAGCTGGAGGAAGTGTCTGGGGAGAGGGAAGTCTGGGGTTCTCTCCTAAGACTCCAAAAAAGTGGATGAGAATGAATGAATGAATGAATGAATGAATGAAATTGTGTTTTACAAGGACACTGTTTAAACACATTTAATGCCTTTCAGGGGTATACAGTTTCTTTTTCATCCTAGGACTAAATAAACTATTATCATAGTTCAGTTGTGATGACGCAGACTTGAGAGCAATTTTGATTTTCTAAACGTTATCTGCTCCCACTAATAAACATTTAAATCCAAAGTAAAAGCCCTGCATCTTTACGGTCATCAGGATAGTTTGAGTTGCCATTTGTTAATTTGCTAGTTGAAAATAAGTCACAGTTTGACCTGGAGCTCTAAAGAGACACACTGCCTTAATTATTAATTCATCTGTTTATTGTTAGAAGCACAGATAGTTTATAGACTATATCATTCATTTTCCTTCGGCTTAAACCCCTTTATTAGTCAGGAGTCACCACAGCGGAATTAACTTATCCAGCATATGTTTTACACAGCGGATGCTCTTCCAGCTGCAACTCAGTACTGGGAAACACCCATTCACATATTCAGTTCATCTAATTCACCTATAGCGCATGTGTTTGGACTGTGGGGGAAACCGGAGCACCCGGAGGAAACCCACAACAACATGGGGAGAACATGCAAACTCCACACAGAAATGACAACTGACCCAGCTGGGACTTGAACTAATGACCTTCTTGCTGTAAGGCAATGATGCTAACCATTGCACCACCCTGTCACACCTTGGACTGTATCATATTTTTATTAAAAGATAACCTACATGATAAACAACTGTATTTCACATAGAATATTAATGACCTTTTTAAAAGCCACAAAGTCAATCTCCTGTGCAAAGCTTGAATTAAAAACAATTTCATGGCAATTCTTATTAATTAAAGCTATAATAATTGAAAAATGTAAAAATGAGGACATTTTAATAACCACTAAATCCCAATCAATGTTTTGTCTGCTGGACTTAGCAGAATACATTTAAAATTCTCTTAATTGGCAAAGATGTTTGCAATGAATTCTCGAAATCGCTTGGCGTATTGTTCAGGATGAACAGTAGAGATCTTAGCCCCGGCCTAAAAATGCAAAAACACAAATAAAAATAATCAGAAAGGAGTAACATTTAATATTCAGTATGAATCACAGCAATAAAATTCAATTCAATTCGATTCATCTTTATTTGTATAAAGATCCTTGTGTAAATCCTGATGTTTGACTTACTCCATGCTTGACTGTTTTTGCTGCATGAGCTGCTTTCTTCTTGGTGTCATACTGGGTCAGAATATCAATAAGACCCATGAAGTAAACCTCTCTACAGGAAGCACCTACACCGAGAAGAGACCAACAGAATCCGTGCCATTCGAATTATGTGATAGAGGAAACACCAACTAACTTTTTGATTTATTGGCTAATTCGTATGAATTCGTACGATGGACGTTTATTTTGTGAGGAATGTTAAAAATGACCAAAAACTAAACCTTTTATTATCATTGATTAATCTTGAATAGGTTTAATATGATTTATTATATCAACATTGCTCATTTATTTATTTAAAGGTCCCGTGAAATTAAAATAAAAAAATTGATATTAATTTATGTCTGTTAGTTATTTTTTTCAATTCCTTTTATTATATTTTAACATGTACATTTCCATGTACCAGATATGACATAAACCAACAGGCAAACAAATTAACAAATAAAACAAAAGGCTTCTCAGTATTTCACATCAGAATACAATATCACCTCCTTTACTAATCTTTTGGTAAAACATTTTCAACTCCACCACCTTTTAAAAACAACATAAAAGGTCGCCAAACTCTCCCAAAAATTATGTATTTATTTCTTAATATATAAATTATTTCTTAATAGATTATTTGTTGCCATCTCTTTCAGCCAACTGCCTATATTTGGTGCACATATACTTTTCCAATTTAAAGAAATAAGCCGTTTAACTTGCAGAATGCATATATTCATGAATATATGCTCTGTCTTTTTTTAACTTGATCTCCTTGGGATATAAATGAAATAAAAAAAATTAAAAGGAGACGTTGGCATATTAACCTCAAGAATCTTTTCTCTCATTTCTTTCACACCTTTCCATGTCTGTTAGTTTTAAGGATATCTATAAGCTAGTGTGCTCCAAAACATTGACAAAATTCCCGTTTAGAAAATATAAATCTGATATAAACAACCAACTCTTGCAGTTTGTCACTTCCGCCTCTATGGATCAATGATTTATTCAATGTCACCTCATACTTCAGTTCCTCATCTAATCTTCTGACCAATCAAATGCTCTGTAGTGTTTGACATGCCCCGCCCCCTTCTTCTCATTTGCTTTTCATTTGATGGCTTGAGCTCAACTACTCTCACTAGCAGAGCTGTGATAAATGCTATTGGCTGTTTTTCTAAAGTAGAAGAGGGTATATCCTGCCATCTCTTTATGTTTCACTTGATATTACATCAAATATTGAGCATAAAATGCACATTTCAAAACATTTCACAGGATCTTTAAACCAAATGAAAGCTGCATGAGGTATTTTAAGCTGAATTTTTCCAGACACATGTTGACACCTGAGAGTTATGTCTAAAAAAAGACTAAAGACTAATGCTTTTTGTAATCACCATCTAATAACTGTGTAATAACTCACCATCTACGCTGTGGATGGCATACACATCAACATACGGGTCAAACTCTCCTGGACCGAGAGCTTTGTAGGAGCTCATGTATCCTGCAATGCCCTCAGGGGACGTCCCGAAAGACCTCACCGCTGGAAGGTGGAGATCATTCTCTGAATCTTCTTCCTCTTCGCTTAAGGAGTCCTTCATCTCCTCCTCTTCCTCCTGCTCTGCCCTCCCGATATCATGAATGCCCAGCAGAAGACTGTAGTCCATGATCTTTAGACGCACAAGAAACTGCAACAAAACACACTGAAGTCAAAATTATTCACCCTCCTATGAATTTTTTGTTATTATGCTTAACAAATTCAGGAATTTTTCACAGTATTTGCTATAATATTTTTTCTTCCGGAGAAAGTCTTATTTGTTTTATTTCGACTAGAATAAAAGCAGTTTTAAAATTTTTTAAAGCCATTTTAAGGTCAATATGATTAGCCCCCTTAAGCAATATTTGTTTTGGATTGTCTCCAGAACAAACCACTGTTATACAATGACTTGTCTAATTACCCTAACCTGCCTAATTACCCTAGTTAAGCCTTTAAATGTCACATTAAGCTGAATACTAGTATCTTGAAGAAGTGAGTTATTAAAACTATTATGTTTAGAAATGCGTTGAATAAATCTTCTTTCTGTTAAAGAGCAATTGGGGAAAATAATATACAGGGGGGCTAATAATTCTGACCTTAACTGTAAGGCTCTGTTTAGACCAGATATTAACACACACATTTTGATTAATCGCATCATAAGCAGACAAGAGAAAGAAAGACTGCCGTTAACATCAGGTATTTAAAGGTACAGTATGTAATTTTGGCCACTAGATGGCCACCATTCACATTCACAACAAACAAAGGCATAGAGAGTGTGGAATCATGGGAGTTGTGATCTTTATCATTCTAATGGTGTGTTCACACCAGACGTGAATGAAGCATCAAGCACGAATGATTTACATGTTAAGTCAATGCAAAGACGCGAATAGATTATCCTGCACTTATGACAGCACTACCTACTGCGCCACAGCATCGCCTAAATGAGATTAGTAATTAGTAAATCATTAAATCTTCTCACCTCTACATCCCTGTTGAGTTTATCCAAAAGTTTTTCCTTCTCCTCGTCACTGATGTACACTCGCTGCATGTTATTTCGGAAATCCACATCCTTGAAAGTAGGCAGTTCTTTCACCTGTTTTTTTTTCATATTATTGTAATATTTATATATATTAACGAAACATAAAATATACTGGTATAAGACAGAAATGCAGATAAACTTAACATAATCTCATCATTTCTTACCTTTTCTTTGTCACTTGCTTCTCGAGAAACCAATGACCCCTATTAAATGATGAGAAAGTTATTGATCTTTTTTATATTCTGCTGTGTTTTGAATGAGCTAAAGTTGCAACAATTCAGTTCCTCACAATATAAACCAATTGGTAAACCAAACATGTAAACAATAAGTAAATAATGAATTTATTAAACCCAGGCTCATTCTGATTACGTACCTCTATATACATTTCTGGAGAGTGCCAAATACATCCCAGGAGCTACGTTTTTTTTTTTTTTTTGCAGTTTGTGTTGTCGAGAATCCACCAGAGGCCGCCGTTTATGCTTTTTCAGAACTCAAATTTCTCTCACAAGTGCCATTCGTGCTTGCTGTTCTCTCGTAAATCCACCAGAGGCCGCTGTTTACGCT
>CAIGQZ010031698.1:2603420-2630144 GCA_903798205.1 Danio tinwini | reverse complement strand
GCCATTCACACTTGCTGTTCTCTCGTAAATCCACCAGAGGCCACTGTCAACTGACTGACCCATCGACTGACCCACCCTCTTCCTTCCCTAAACCCAACCGATAGTGTTTTCAAAAGCAACCCAGAAAAAAAGCCCTCGCTTGATTTTTACCACATTTTCAGTTTTTACCACATTCTCACCCTGTTATTTATCTGTTTATTTAATTTTTTGTTTTTTGTTTTACCTGCTTTTTGAAACCATTCTCCGCCCATCATTGTGGTTAACTACTCTCTGTGTCTCAAGTCCATTGACATACAGCTACTGGACAAACTGGTAACAGCGGAAAAGCCGTCCATACTGAGGTAAGCGGTCGGCTGGTAGCATGAAAAGGAATGGCGTCATACCGCTCTGTAGCGTTCGTTTTTATGATAAAATACAGCCAAATGTACTTCTGGCTACATAATTTGTGATTTCCAGAAATGTATACAGGGCTACATTTTCAGGATGAGCCTGTGTAAAACATTTGTCTACCTTGAGGTCATATTTTCTGTGGATTGTTAGTCGGTGGCTGAACATATTCCTCATGACTAAAAGGTATGTGTCTTCATTGTCCACAGTGACGCGGTACATGCCAAGGAATTGAGGAAGTAATGTGCTGCCATGACATGTTACGATGTGCTAAAGGGAAAAGGAAAATTATTATATGGTTGAAAAAATAGTCTCGGTTCAGTAAATTGTTAATTGATCAGTGAACAATCAAGCTTATTTCTCATTAAATATATAAAGTTGAGCAACACAGTTGTTTATGTATGTTAAGTTACTCTAGTTTATGTATTAAGAAGAAATTTATCCAACCACATTCTAGATTATCTCAATAGCAGGTGCTTGGTTATTGCTGTACACAATGAGAATCCACATGCACAACTCAACCACATACACAAATACTCACAACACAGCCAAATACAGAAATGTGCTGCAAAGACTTATCTAATACACACCGTGCAGCCGAATACTGAATTGAAATGCACTTTTTGAAACACTTTTCTGTACCTGATGATATTCAGAAAGGATGTTGTGCATGTCCTCAACCTCTTCACTTGAGATTTGCTTGACAATTAGTGTTCGGTCATATGATTTTAACAACAACAATGCTGCTTCCTCACCCTTGTCATCCTTTACTGGAGGACTTCGTGTTAGTGAAACCTGAAAAATACATATGAAAAATTGGAAGCAGAAAACCAAAGCCATGCCTTACTAAATGCTATCTGGCAGGGATAAATGATGTAAAGTAGGTACAATTTTTTATTATTAGAGTGAAGCCAAACACAAAACACAATATAACATGGAGGATGAACCTGCAGTGTTTTTAAGAGGCATTCATTTATTTTCTATTCTTTATATTCATTTCTATACTATATTTCTATAGCGGATGCCCTTCCAGCTGCAACCCAGTACTGAAACACTCATACACAATCATTCACACACATACACTTCGGCCAATTTAGTTAATCAATTCCCCTATAGCACATGTCTGTGGACTTGTAAACTGGAGCACCCGGAGGAAACCCACGCCAACACAGGGAGAACTTGCAAACGCCACACAAAAATGCCAACAGACCCAGTCGGGGCTCGAATCATCAACCTTCTTGCTGTGAGGCGATTGTCCCTGCTAAAAAAATCCAGCTTAAACTAGCCTAAGCTGGTTGGTTGGTTTTAGCTGGTTGATCAGCCTGGTTTTAGGGGGCTTTTAGCCATTTCCAGCCTGGTCTTAGCTGGTCAGGCTGGGAGTTGACCAGCTAAAACCAGCTTGACCAGCCAAAACCAGCTATGTCCAGCTTACACCAGGCTTGTCAAGCTGGTTTTAGCTGGTCATTTTCCAGCCTAACCAGCTAAGACCAGGCTTGTCAGCCTGCTAAAACCAGCCAACCAGCTTAGGCTGGCTTAAGCAGTTTTTTTCAGCAGGGAAAACATTATTTGTGGGGTATTTTGAGCTGAAACTTCACATATACACACTCCTGAGACATCAGAGATTATCCTGCTACCGAATCTCTAATATGGTAGGTAAATAAATATGAAAGAAATGTGGAGGATGTGTTGAGATGAATGACAGGTCTCGTAAATAAGCAACAGAACAGTTCGTTAATGAGCAGAGATGTATAAAGTACTAGAGACCCTGACTTTAGAAAAAGTACAAGTGCTCTATCAAAAAAGTGACTTGAGTAGAAGTTGAAGTGCTCTTTAAGCACAATACTTAAGTGGAAGTACTAAAGTATTCAACATTTTTTTGTACTTAAGTATTGCAAGTAGTTTATTTAAAAATTTACTACTCAAGTACTGAAAGTAAAAGTACAAGTATTGCGTTATGTAGTTATTTATAAAAAGCTGTCAAAAGACATATTGTTTTGTTTATTTTAAATATTTTTGGGGGGCACAGAATTAAGCAGAACAAAAAGAACCATGGTTTATGATTTAATATATATATATATATATATATGATGGGTCAAAAACACCATTCAGCGTGACAGCCTTTATGATAACATTATGTGAACATTGCAGCATGATTTGAACCTCGGGTAGCTAACGGTAGTTAACTTATCTAGCTCTTATGGATAGCTCAAACTGCTGTTTTGTGTATTATATTATCTTTAACTTGACATGTTTCTTCAAATGTGACGGTAGAGTATGCACTTCACTCTATATGAACTGTCTTTCACTCCGACAAATGCAAACATTGGTTCTAAATAGGGTCACGGGTGGTCTTTTTCCTCATCGCCACGAACAGTTGAAAGTGAAGGAGTTGAAGGTGGAATTTCTGGGTTTTCCATGTCTAAAACAAACTAAAGTGCTCTGAATGCAGGCAGGCAGCACTGTCTTCTTTGATGGTCTGATCAATGAATGATTGATTCATAACATTTTTATAATTGTAACGAGTAACTATGCAACACATAAAAAATCTACTGGAGTAAAAGTATTAAGCTCATCGAAAATATGTACTGAAGTAAAAGTAGAAGAAAAAAACAGTACTCCAGTAGAGTACAGATGCAACCTTTTAGTACTTAAGTACAGTAGTGAAGTAGTTCTACTTCGTTACTATACATCTCTGTTAATGAGCAAGTTCCCAAATTATGCTGGGTCTTGTTACACACTCAAAAGTGTTTTAGAATGTAGTATACGTGTGCCAATTGGGACGTAGTACAGGAGACGCAAATTGTACCTGCATCTCTAGAATCCCCTATATGCAGTGACGGGTGCCTCAGGCAAACAAAAGCAAATGATGGGCAGCATTCAAATGTAACTGAGCTCATGTGACCTATAAAGTGCATTCGTTTAAGCAGGCCTACCTGACCAGATCTATGCAAATAATGCAAACAAGAGGCTTTCTGCTATGCATCTCACTGTATGGTATCATGTGGCTCAACTGCGATGATCAGTCATGATGTATAAAGACTTCAGCCTTTCAAGCGTTGAGTCTTAAACTGTACAGGAAATCTCTTACCTGATAATCCTGATGTTCAACTCCAAATCGCTCTCTCAGATTCCTGAACACTAGCGGACAGTACTCCTTAAACTTGAAATGTCCAGGGAGGTTTTCCCTGAAAATATACAAGTAAATTAATACAAATTGTGTTTTTTAACTGTATAAATGCATCTCTTTCCTGCATGTAAAAATACGTTTGCTTAATAAATCGAAAACTTAAACACTGAATCGAAATGGGTTGGACCCGCTTTTGCCTTCAGAACTACCTTAAACCTTTTTGGCAGAGATTCATCAAGGTACTGGAAATATTCCTCAGAGATTTTACTCCATACTGACATGATAGCATCACACAGTTGCTGCAGATTTGTCGGCTGCACATCCATGATGCAAATCTCCCGTTCCACCACATTCCAAAGGTGCTCTATTGGATTGAGATCTGGTGACTGTGGAGGCCATTTGAGTACAGTGAACTCATTGTCATGTTCAAGAAACCAGTCTGAGATGATTCACGCTTTATGACATGGTGCGTTATCCTGCTGGAAGTAGCCATCAGAAGATGGGTACGCTGTGGTCATAAAGAGATGGACATGGTCAGCAACAATACTCAGGTAGGCTGTGGCGTTGACACGATGCTCAATTGGTACTAATGGGCTCAAAGTATGCCAAGAAAATATCCTCCACACCATTACACCACCACCACCAGCCTGAACCATTGATACAAGGCAAGATGGATCCATGCTTTCATGTTGTTGGTGCCAAATTCTGACCCGACCATCCGAATGTGGCAGCAGAAATGGAGACTCATCAGACCAGGCAACGTTTCTCCAATCTTCTATTGGCCAGTTTTGGTGAGCCTGTGTGAATTGTAGCCTCAGTTTCCTGTTCTTAGCTGACAGGAGTGGCACCCGGTGTGGTCTTCTGCTGCTGTAGCCCATCTGCCTCAAGGTTGGATGTTACGACCCCAGATGTCTAGGGCTGAGGTTGAACATAAAAGTTAAAAAAAATAAATAAATAAACAGTTGGCAGGTTATGATTTAAATGACCTTAAAGGTTCTTTTATTGTGAGAAGGTGGAAAAAGTTTGTGTTTACAAGACAAAAAAAAAGCGCAAACAAAAATAGCTTCTGGGCTGAGCAAGGCCAAAATAATAAACAAAACATTAACTAACCCCACCCCAAGGATAACTAACCTAATGAGCCAAAATAAATGCAGAAAATAAATCACAAATACTACCCTTACTCCTTAACTAAACCAAAAAAAGGAGAAACTGTCAGTGTCAAAAGTAAATGGCACTCACCCCCTACGTTGCTCAGCTTACAGCTTTTTATATACAATGTTTATATATATGTATGTGTGACAGTCACAACAAGGAGGGGAGAGGAAAAAGGTGAAGAGCACTTTAAAGTTTACAATTTAGGATCAACAAGAAATCACTTCTCTGCGCACCAACCACAGCGCACACATGCAGCACGTCCAATTAGAGCAGGGCGACCTGGAAACAGGAACGGGACAGGACGAGAGAGAGAAAGAGAGACACACACACAGCGGAACAGAAACAACCCACCAATACGCTCATGCGTACATGCAACATGGACGTGTTGTGTGTTCAGAGATGCTCTTCTGCAGACCTCGGTTGTAACGAGTGCTTATTTGAGTTATTGTTGCCTTTCTATCAGCTGAAACCAGTCTGGCCATTCTCCTCTGACCTCTGGCATCAACAAGGCATTTGCAGCCACAGAACTGCCGCTCACTGGATATTTCCTCTTTGTCGGACCATTCTCTGTAAACCCTAGAGATGGTTGTGCATGAAAATCCCAGTAGATCAGCAGTTTCTGAAATACTCAGAGCAGCCCGTCTGGCACCAACAACCATGCCACGTTCAAAGTCACTTAAATCCTCTTTCTTCCCCATTCTGATGCTCAGTTTGAACTGCAGCAGATCGTCGACCATGTCTACATGCCTAAATGCATTGAGTTGCTGCCATGTGATTGGCTGATTAGAAATTTGCATTAACAAGCAACCTAATAAAGTAACCGGTGTGTAAGTTTATATATATAAAATTATAAATAAATAAATATATATTTTAAAAAAATATAAATATTTATACTTTTTCCTTCGGCTTAGTCTCTATTTCAGAAGTCACCACAGCAGAATGAACCACCAACTATTCCGGTATATGTTTTATGCAGTGAATGCCCTGCCAGTCGCAATACAGTTCTGGGAAACACCCATAGACACTCCTACACTACGGCCAATTTAGTTTATCAATTCACCTATAGCGCATGTGTTTGGACTGTGGGGGAAACCGGAGTACCCGGAGGAAACCCACGCCAGCACAGGGAAAACATGCAAACTCCACACAGAAATGCCAACTGACCCAGCCGGGACTCAAACCAGCGACCTTCTTGCTGTAAAGCAACAGTGCTAACCACTTATATTATTATTTATTATATATAAATTTTTCTATTATCCTTACAGGCACAGTTTCTTTAGCCTTTATATTGCATTACATGTCATTTTGACCCAAACACAAGCTGTCAGAAGTACAACTTGTATACAGTGCATTTTTCAGTATTGTGGAATGTGCACGATTTTCTTTTTATGATTATGATCTTCATGGGTCAATCTGACCTTCAATTTCATGGTCAATGACAGCTGCTGAGACTCACTATAAAAAAGATTGATATATTTTGTTTTGCCAGACTCTAAACTTCCCTCTGAGGGTGTCTACATTCACGCATTTGGGCAGATTCTCTGTTATTCAGAGAAATTTACACCGCGCTGAACTTTTATATCATTTTATTCAGGGTTATTCCATATTCACACGAGCCTCATGATTACAACTAATGCATAAAATTATTAACTATTATAAACAAAAAGCATGTCAAATCCCTTTTAAAACATCATACATTCTCATATTTATTTTAATTGTAATGTGTTTATGATATTAATGCAGCTATTAATAATAAATTAGGATAATAATACTGTTAAATAATCCCTATATGGGCGGTACAATGGCTCAGTAGTTGGCACTGTGACCTCACAGCAAGAAGGTCGCTGGTTCAAGTCCAAACTGGGTCAGTTGGCATTTCTATGGGGAGTTTGCATGTTCTCTCCGTGTTGGCGTGGGCTTCCTTGGGGTGCTTCGGTTTCCCCCACAGTCCAAACACATGCGCTATAGGGGAATTGATTAACTAAATTGGCCTTATTGTATGAGTGTGTGTGTGTATGTGAATGTGAGAGTGTATGGGTGTTTCCCATGCAACTGGAAGGGCATCCGCTGCATAAAAAACATATGCTGGAATAGTTGGCGGTTCATTCCTCTGTGGTGACCCCTAATAAATAAGGGACTAAAATGAAGGAAAATGAATGAATGAATGAATTAGTACAGTTGAAGTAAAAATCATAAGCCCTCCTGGGAATTTATGTTACCTTTATTATTTTCTTTATATTCACTGTAGATCATGCACACTTATACATATCTACTATTAAGATTTACTACTGAATACTTATAAATACTGTAGGGGACTTTGAGTGACATGGCAACGTGTGTTTGAATAAATAATATGTTCTGTCCTTGTGTTTTTGCTTGGAAATTGCAGACATTTCATCATAAGAACTGTGGGTGAGGTTGAATATTAGTGGGGTCACAAGTTCAGAGTGCTTGCCAGAAATTCAACAATAAAAGTCTCCATACCAGGACAGATTATGAGGTTTACTAAAGATTTGTGCAATTCACTTGTGGCCACGTAAAACAGTGACAGCGGTGACTATATGAGACCAGACATGACAAACATGTTTTTTAAAAATCTATATTTGTGCTGTTTTTGAATAAAAAAGTGGTGGATTTAGGGTTAAACAGAATTGTCCTTTTTAAACTACAAAAAGATAGGAGATTTACATAAATTAGGGCTTTCTTACTTTTGTTTCCTGTCCAAATATCTACAAATTGTTAAATCAAGACACATTTTCTACACTGCAGTTTTTTTTTATTAGGGTTTTTGTCTTAATTCAAGTTCAAATATCCAAAAATTCTTAAATAAAGAAGCAATTTTAGACAAACTAAAAATATTTGCTGGCTTTCATAAGTAATATGTGAAATTTTATTTTGTTAAATTTTTAATAAAATAAAATGTAATAATTTTTTTATTTTAAATAAAATTTTTCCTTTTCAAAGCGAAAATACGATCGTAAATGCTTGATTATTTCTGATTTAACATTTCAGAATTAAATTATTACTTAGATGTTTCTTGATTTAAGAATTGTTAGATATTTGGACTAGCATTTGTTTGCAGTTTAGAAAATTAAAGATTGTTGTCTAGTTTTCTGAAAAAAAAAAGCCAGAATTAAGTGCAATTTTTTCCTTCAAACAAGCAAAACAATCTTATTTTAAACCATTCATTCAACCATTTTCCTTTGACTTAGTCCCTTTATTCATCAGGGGTCACCACAGTGGAATGAACCACCAACTTATCCAGCATATGCTTAACACAGCATGTGTTTGGACTGTGGGGGAAACCGGAGCACCTGGAGGAAACCCACACCAACTTGGGGAAAACATGCAAACTCCACACAATTTCCAACTGTCACAGCTGGGATTCGAACCAGCGACCTTCTTGCTGTGAGGGGGCAGTGCTGAGCACTGAGCCACTGTGTCATCCCCATTTCAAACTAAAGACAAGATAAGTTTGCTTACCTCACTGACAGATTATTTAGCTTGTTTTAAAGAAAATATATCTTAATTTTATGTATTGTATATATGCACTACCGGACTGTCGTTGATCTCAGTTTTAAGAGCAACAAATAATAACTTGACTTCTAGTTGATCATTTAGAAAAGTGGCAGAAGGTGGATTTTTCTGATGAATCATCTGTTGAGCTGCATCCCAATAATCACAAATATTACAGAAGACCTACTGGAACCCGCATGGAGCCAAGATTCTCACAGATATCAGTCAAGTTTGGTGAAGGAAAAATCATGGTTTGGAGTTACATTCAGTATGGGGGCGTGTGAGAGATCTGCAGAGTGGATGGCAACATCAACAGCCTGAGGTATCAAGACATTTGTGCTGCCCAATACATTACAAACCACAGGAGAGGGCAGATTCTCCAGCAGGATAGCGCTCCTCATACTTCAGCCTCCACATCAAAGCTCCTGAAAGCAAAGAAAGTCAAGGTGCTCCAGGATTGTCCAGCCCAGTCACCAGACATGAACATTATTGAGCATTTCTGAGGTAAGATAAAGGAGGAGGCATTGAAGATGAAGCCAAAGACTCTTGATGAACTCTGGGAGTCCTGCAAGAATGATTTCTTTGCCATTCCAGATGACTTTATTAATGCGTGATTTGAGTCAGTCAGAGATGTATGGATGCAGTCCTCCAAGCTCATGATGGAGTCAGACACAATATTCATTCTGTTTCCACTGCAGCATCACTTTATATTCTATACTGGACATTATTGAAGGTTCAGTGACGAGACTTTTGTCTGAGCAAAGTCAGACCTTACTGTCCTAATGAAATCATTAAAAATCAAGACATGATCATGTTTTATTGTGGTCAAATAATAAGTGTAATCTAGAGGCCTTTGCCTTTCATATAAGCCACTTCTGATACCAAATGACCAACTAGAAGTCAAGTTAGTATTTGTTGTTCCTAAAACTTGGATAGGCTACAAGATTTTTGTCAGGTAGTGTATATGTATTGTAATGTACTTTCTGAAAACAAGACAATAATGTTTTACAAATAATTTAACATTTTTAAGATATTTAGACTAGAAGCAACACAAAAATATTTTGTTTGCAATTCTTTTGCTATTTTTTGATCATTTTATATGCGTCGTTATTCATTAATTTATATGTAGCCAATCATGTCATGACTCAATTTTATACAGTACCAAGTACAGTACTAAGCAGTAATTTCTACTGACATGCCAAATAAATGTACCTAAATTGACATGCCTATTAATAGTCTGTCAGTCAGAAAGAGTTCCAGTGAAGTGTGTGGTGCAGAGTGTGTTTAATAGGCCGTACTTGTTGAACAAATGATTGTTGACTTTCATCTTTATGTTGGCTTTGAAGTCGTCTGGAAGCAGCATTACTGGCATCGGGACTTGGAAGAGGTCGTTTATCTGCAAAGATTTAAAGTGGGACGGTTAAAAGGTTAAGGATAGCTGAACAAAAATTTGCATTGGTGTTGATCTGAATTAAAGGCACAGTATGTCATTTTGTCCACTAGAGGGTGCGTGTTCACAACAAACAAAGGCATAGTTCTATGACTCTGTGACTGAGTGTGTTGACTTTAAGGTTGAAAGAAGCAAAACAAGAGAAACGCTGAAACAATTGCTAATGAGAGATGAGCGTGATGCGGCATGAAAGCAGCAGAGCTTTTATTATGCCACAGTCCAGAGCTTCTGGTTGTTCAGCTCATGATCATGTGGAGATGAGGCAGCGCTGTTTTATCAGACTAAATATATTTTAGGCTTAATACATTATAATGCTGCTCTCTGCAGTCTAACAAAACACACAACATATTAAAGCCTTGATGCTGTTTTTTAGCAAGCCAAACTGGAAATCAAGGGTCGTCATTAGCATTAGCATGAAAAAAAATACATATTGTGCCTTTCAAGAGTTCAAACTTAGCTGATTGATTATAAAGCTTGTTTGGCATGCTGTCCCGGGAGAGAGCCCTGAGCTCATAAGATTCTCGAGCCCACGGCTCCCTCCCGTTTGCAGGAAGAGTTTGAGCTCCTGCTGTTTGGAGAACTCCCCTGCTGTTTAGAGTTAATGAGCAATTAGGGATTGTTATGAAGAGATAACTACTTAATAGGAGCACATATAGTGCCAATAAAAAAAAAAGTCAGATGTTATTGTGACTAAACTCTTTCTCTTTTAGGTAAGTTAGGATTATCACATTGTTTCTGTTCTGCTTAACAGCAGAATAATGAGAGAGATATTGTTTGAGAAATTGTTATAACTTTTCTTGAAAGTCAAGTTTACATACAATAAGATTATTACGCCTCTGAAAAAGCTCAGATGATGATGTCAAGGTTTTGGAAGTTTCTGATTGGCTAATTGACAACATTTGAGTTAATTGGAGGGACAACCGTAGAATAGTATTTAAGGGAAACCTCAAACACACTGCTTCCTTGTGTGACAACATGGGAAAATCAACAAGCCAGAATCAACAAAAAAAAGCCAGATTACAGTTAGCTAAATTACACTGGGAAAAAGACTCATGTTTGGAGACATGTCCTGTGGTCTGATGGAACTAAGATTGAACTGTTTGGCCATAATGACCAGTGTTACATTTGGAGGACAAAGGGGAAAGCTTACAAGCTTAGGAACACCATCCCAACTGTGAAGTATGGGGGCGGCAGCATCATGTTGTGGGGCTGTTTTGCTGCAGGAGGGACTTAGCATAGATGGCACCATGTAGAAAGAACATTATGTAGAAATACTGAAGCAACATCTCAAAACATCAGCCAGGAAATTAAAACTTGGCCACAAATGGGTCTTCCAAACGGACCACGACCCTAAGCATACTGCCAAATTAGTTCAAATGTGCTTTAAGGACAACAGAGTGAATGTTTTGGAGTGGCCATCACAAAGCCCTGATCTCAATCCTATAGAAAATTTGAGGGCAGAGTTGAAAAAGCTTGTGCAAGCAACACAGCCAACAAATCCGACTTAGTTACACCAATTCTGTCAGGAGGAATGGGCCAAAATTTCTGCAAACTATTGTGAGAAGCTTGTGAAAGGATAACCAAAACATTTGACTAAAGTTATACAGTTTAAAAGCAAAGCTAAAAAAATACCAAGGAAATGAGTGTAAACTCTTGACTGTCTAGAAATTAATAAAAAATTCTCTCTCAAAAAAAAAAGCTCTCATTAATCTGGCATTTAGCAAATGATAAAATGATTTAGGTAATCCTAACTTACCTAAAATAGTAAACATTTAGTATGATTTAACATCAGACATTTTTACAAATGGTTATGTTCCTGTTTTTAGAGTGTATGTAAACTTCTGGTTTCAACTATGTGCAGAAACACATACCGTGTGATTGATGCCCCACATGAACACCGTCAGGATGGGGTCGCTGGCCCAGAACACCTCCACTTTTTGATGCACAAAGTGTTTTTTCTTGCTTTTGGTTCGTGAAAGTCTTCTCCCCGAAACAACCCCTGACTTAGCAGGGGAAGACATCCTTGCAGAAATATAACAATCAACAGCTCGGCTATGACTGTGTCTTGAAAATCCAGCAGACACTAATTATTACAACTCCATACAGTGAATAAACCGCTCCGCCGACTTGCTCAAAAACACAAGAGCATTACTCTTGTAACAGCTTGATCCAAAACAGTCACATGCCTGATCAGCATTTCTGTGGAAGGCGTGCAGTTTCTCTCTTGAAAAAAAAATCCTCCTAGAGAAATAAATACCTGAAAAGAACAAATCGAGCAGTTTTTTGGAAATAAGGGTTTTATTAAGTGCTCGTCCAGTGCTAGTGAAGGGATGAAATGTGTGTGTCTATTGAGCTGAGGTGGTTAGTTGTGTTGACATAGGCAAATTTTTGCTCAGCCTTCAGCCTGCAGTTTATTTCACCAGCACAATGAAACTGCATTTAAAAAGAAAATAAACGTTCATCTGATTGTATCTGTAATTTAAATCAACCCTTAACAGCCCACATAGCAATTGTTTTCTGGCCCAGCTTCGGGCCACTCAATAACATTTCTCTCGGCCCAAGTACAGCAAAGAATGACGGTCTTGAAGTGGCCCATAACTGGATTAAAGACAAGGGCCACACATGGGACATAACCGATCCGAATTTCAGCCAATTTATTACCTTTAACTGGCCCTAAACTGGGCCAAAACAGGTTTATTATTGGTACCAATTCTAAGCTATAAAAAACCATATCAAGAAACCCCAAAAGCTGAGCCATAACCCAGCCTAATGTTGCCTAAACAATGTGAACAACCGCTACACTAATTTGAGCCACACACGTCCCATCCACAACTGGCCCAAATGTAGTTTGCCGACATGCATGCAGTGCCATCATTGCCATGCATGGCCCACATTCGGCTGACATTATGCATGCCAGTGCCGGCAACACACCAGCAGTGCCATGATGAGGCCACATTTGGGCCAAGTCCGTTTGCTATGTGGGAGGCATCATAACCACCTGGTTGACCTTTTATCCATATGTTATCATTATTTTTTTAATTGCTTATTATTAGAGTTGTGTCAGTTTATTATTTAATACAAGATGTGGGCCAAAAACATTTTAAGCAGTGCACCTTAAAGGGTTAATAATGCACATTCAGTGTTTCTTGCGTTACATTCTTTTCTTTGAAATAAAAGGAAATAAAGTGCTTCAATCTCTTTATTTGAGCAAAATGCTACAGTTATGCACATTCTTTAAAATCACGCACAGAGAATGTTTACTTTGTTTCATATATACACACAAACACACACAGGCAGATATTGTGCAGCTATTTCAAAGAAAGGACAGTTAGCTAATATATTACTATATATTCAACGTATTATGAATGCAACAAATATATTAAGAAAAATAACAAAAAAAGCATTTTACTGTAATTTGTTCGAGACACACAGCACATTAATGGGAGATGATATTGACTCAAGAGTATATTATATTTCTTAAGAGCTGAAGTTTTAAAAAAGGAAGAAAAAAAATGAAATGCTTTAAATCAAGTAAGCAATTGTTAGAGTTCTGGCAGTTTATGCATGAGAATTAATGCTGCAAACATATTTGTCGCCACCAGAGGGAGATGAGGGACTGTAAAGGCTTGTGGCCATAAAAATCCTCAGTGTTTGTCGCTGGCTCTTTCTTGGCCTCAGATTAATGAGCAAAATTCCATGTGAAGTGCTGTTAAGTGCTGTTACAGGAGATTGATCCATCGCTTCTCCTACGGGACAAAATCTTTGACCCCTTCTCATCGACACACCAGCAGTGGCCTCTTTGCATTCCTCGTGACGAGCGACACTGTTTCAAAACCAGAGCAAACCAACTATATTATTGCTTGTGAAGAACAGATCGCATTGTTACAATATACGGAATGACTGCAAGTCAGAGCATACAGTCAACAGAACAAAGAAACAATCTGAAATCTTTGATGTAACAATTCAGGATTCACAATTTTATTATTTTATTAAAAATGTCATATTTGAAACATTCCTTCGTCTGTCTTGGTACATTTACCCTAAAATGAAAATTCAGCAATTAATTTCTAGCCCTCATGTTGTTCGTTCATCTTTGGGACACAAATTATGATAATTTAGATGCAATCCTGGAGCTCTCTCTCATTCTCTATAGACAGCGTCCCGAGATGCTCAGTCCAGAAAAGGAGCCAAAATATTGTCAAAACAGTCTATGTGACTTCAGTGGTTCAACTGTAATCATACAAAGCTCCAAGAACACTTTTGTGTGTCACAACAAATGGCAAAAATGTTCGTCTTTGTCTTTTCTACCCAGTCAGGTCAAAATGAGTAGTTTTTACGACAGACAGTATATTGAAGTCAAGCTCATTGTGCATACGTACCCTTGTCTACATTTCTGAAGAGCGCGAATTATGTACCCAGAGGCACGTCTAGCTATTTCGTCTTTAAAATAAATGCTACGAGGTGGTATGACGCCGCCAATGGCTTCTGTTCCTATTCGCGCTACCAGCTGATCCTTTTACAATGTTACCAGTTTGCACAGTGGCTCGCTGCGTACGCCAGTGGACTTAGGATGCGAAGTGGATTTGACCGTGACGACAGGGTTCAAGTCTGGCAAAGAATGGTTCCAGAAACTAGGTAAAACAAAAGCAAAAAATAAATAAATAAACAACAGGCTGAAAACCTGGTGAAATCAGCGGCTATTCTTTTTCTAGATTGCTTTTGAAAACACTATCGGTTGGGTTTAGGGAAGGGGGTGGGTGGATTGGTCGGTTGGTCAGTCGATCAGTCAGTCAGTCAGTCAGTCAGCCAGTCGACAGTAAGCTGACCTGGTCGGCTGAAGTGTATATTGCTCCCTCTGGTGGATTCATGCGAGAAAAGGAGGCGCGAGAGAAATTTGAGGTCATTAAAAAAGCGTACACAGCGGCCTCTGGGGGATTTTGCAAAAACTGCAAGCAGACATGCCTCCAGATATATATTTCGCTATCCCCAGAAATGTAGACCTGGGTACGTATCCAAAATGAGTCTGGATTGAACATATTGCCATTAGAGTCAATAGCACAGCACACTTTGTAACTGTAGTAAACATACACCGTAATCTGACGTGGAATATAAAGGCGAACAAAGTCATTTTTGGTGTATAAAAGTGTTCCTGGTGCTTCATATGATTACAGTTGAACCACTGAACATTTGGACATTTTTGACAATGTTTTGGTTCCTCTTCTGGACTTTGAGCATCTCAGGACCCTTGCTGTCTATGGAGGACCAGAGAGCTCCAGGATTTCATCTAATTTATCTTAAACTGTGTTCTGAAGATAGACGAAGGTCTCAGGGGATTGTAATGACGTGAGGCAGAGTAATAAATGACAGAATTTTCATTTTTGGGGTGAACTGACCCTTTAAAAAATCCTGAAAAAAGGTTGTTACTCATCTTAAAATTTTAAGTCAAAAAGTATTTTCTAGACAAGTAAAACATTTTCAGAAATAATAAGTCAAAACTAAATGAGTTTTTCCTTAAAATGGGCAAAATAATCTGACACGTGGGGTAAACGAAATTAACTTGTTTTTGGTTTGGAATAAAATTATTAAGCTTTCCCCATTGGTAGATTATTTTGCCTGTTTAAAGGAAAAACTCACTTAGTTTTGACTTATTATGTCTGAAAAGTTTGTACTTGTCTAGAAAAAGCTTTTTGATTTAAGCATGTTTTGACATTTGGACTAGAAACAAGACAAAACCTCTGAGTAAAAAAAGCATTTTTTGCAGCACATGTCAGGATTTTTAAAGGGTCAGTTCACCCAAAAATGAAACTTCTGTCATTAACAACCCAGGCTTATTCTGAAAACGTACCCCTATATACATTTCTGGAGAGCGCCAAATACGTTCCAGGAGCTACTTTTTTTGGCAGTTTTTGTTTTCGTGAATCCACCAGAGGCTGCTGTGTTCTCTTTTTCAGATCTCAAATTTCTCTCTCGAGTGCCATTCACACCTGCTGCTTGCGTGTAAACCAACCAAACGCCACTGTCGACTGACTGACCGATCAACTGACCCACATTCCTCCGAAACGGCGTCATACCACCCTATATCGATCGTTTTAAAGACGAAATGCAGCCATACATACCTCTGGCTACATAGTTTGTGATCTCCAGAAACGTATATAGGGGTATGTTTTCAGAATGAGCCTGTGTTGGTCATTAATTACTCTATCTCACGTTTCCAATCCCCTGAGACCAATGTTAGTTTTGATTTTGCATGTCTAAAACAGCTTCTCTATTTTCTACACACCTGTTTCCTCCTGAAGGATCCCTGTCTGTCGCAGTTTGGGATGTAGATGTCCTGAACGGAGCGAATCACTGTCAGCTCTATACTCTGGAGCACTGAGTTTAGCAGTTTGCGACATGGACCCTGCATCATAATAATAATAATATTTATAATAATATTAAGGCAATTAACATGTATGCAGAACTCTACTTTCACAGAGTCATAAGCAGACATATTACCTTTTCGTTGTTCTCTGTGGTTGACGGTTCATATTCTGAAACAGTTTTAATAACATTACTGGACAAACATTGAAAAAAAGAATAATATAATATTTAATATCATTTATATTTTACTGTAAAATATAGAAATGTTTTCACAGATTACATTTTAAGGTAACACTTAAAATTACACCATTTGCTACAGGCTTATTACCTGCCTTTTATTAAAATATGAACTGTTTATTAGCATTTATAAAGTATGATCTTATTTTACATTCCTAATCCTACCCAATACCTAAGCCAGACTACTACCTAAGTAATTATTAATAAGCAGCTAATTAGTAGATTATTGAGCTAAAAATCTTAGTTAATGGCTTGCTAATAGCATGAATCCTACATTAAAATAAAGTGTAATTTACTTGTTATTGTTACAGTGTAACCAATCTACTGAGTAAAATTAATTAATAACATATACATATTATATGGTTAGGGTTTGAATGCATGTACATGCAATTGTGCATAAATATTCATTGTAATTACTATAGTAAGTAACATGGAAAGTGTAAAGAGGACACCTAAAATGAAGCGATATATCAATTTTTCACAGTAAGTTTGCTGCGTGGTTTCTCTTTTCTTGTAAACGTGAGATGTGGAAAGTGTAAGTGGAATGGTAATCCTTGTTATACGTACATCTTCATACGAACAACTCACACCTTTTTGTTAATGGTATTTACATCCGCTTCATTTATCACTTCATTTTGTTCAATACAAGTTACGTCACAACTACCTGCCAACCCATTCTCAATAGAGTATTAGTAAACTGTCTGTTTAATATCTGCTGATACTGCTCCATCAATAGACACTCTCCTGACTATATGAAAATTCACAAGTAAATATCATTCACCTTAACTGACCCTATTTCAACCCTAACCCAACAGTCTACTAATAATATGTTGAGAATTAGTTGCCATCTAGTTGCAGTCTAACTTATAATTAGGGCCAGACGGAATCTGCGGACGTTTTTTGAAATTTCTGTGGAGAATTTTGGTAAAAATCTGCTAAATTAGTTTGGGAGTCTCATAACTAAAACCTTAATATGTGAAATATGTGTAATTTAAAAAGTTAATAAATTCAGATTTACACACATTTACTCAAGTAAATAAACAAAATTAATGATGGGCTAAAAATCGGCGGCAATCTGCAGAATTCTGTGCGTGCAGATTCCGTGTGGACCTGCTTATAATCAACAAAATGTTAAAGGGACCATCAAAATAAAGTGATATCTTACTTTCTATCTATAATATACACTGTAAAAAATATAATATCTAACATATAATAATAGGTGACGCAGTGGCGCAGTAGGTAGTGCTGTCGCCTCACAGCAAGAAGGTCGCTGGGTCGCAGGTTTGAGTCTCGGCTGGGTCAGTTGGCGTTTCTGTGTGGAGTTTGCATGTTCTCCCTGCAGTCATGTGGGTTTACTCCGGGTGCTCCGGTTTCCCCAAAGTTCAAAGACATGCGGTATAGGTGAATTGGGTAGACAAAATTGTCTGTAGTGAATGAGTGTGTGTGAATGTTTCCCAGACATGGGTTGTGGCTGGAAGGGCATCCGCTGCGTAAAACACATGCTGGATAAGTTAGTGGTTCATTCCACTGTGGCGACGCCAGATTAATAAAAGGACTAAGCTGAAAAAAAAAATGAATAAATAATAATATCTGTAAATTAGCAGTTTTGCATACTTTGTGATTCATATTTTTATTTATTTTTTCCTGTTTGTTTTATGTTTTTGAGTTGCATTATGAGATTCCTCATTCAGGCTCATTCTGATTACGTACCCCTATATACATTTGTGGAGAGCACCAAATACGTCCTGGGAACTACATTTTTTGCAGTTGTTGTTTTCATGAATCCACCAGAGGCCGCTGTGTACACTTTTTCAGATCTCAAATTTCTCTCACCAGTGCTATTTGCGCCTGCTGTTCTCACTTAAATCCACCAGAGGCCGCTGTCGACTGACTGACCGATCGACTGACCCACCCTTCTCCTTCCCTGAACCCAAATGATAATGTTTTTAAAAGCAATCCAGAAAAAGAAAAGCCCTCGCCTGATTTTTACCAGATTTTACCACATTCTCACCCTGTTATTTACTTGTTTATTTCATTTTTTGGCTTCTTTTTGTCTTACCTGCTTTTTGGAACCATTCTTGACTCGAACCCCGTTGTCAACTCTTCTCTGCATTTCAAGTCTGTCAACGTATGCGGCGAGCCAATGGACAAACTAGTAACAGCGGGAAAGCTGTCCATACAGAATTAAGCGCAAGAAAGGAACGGCGTCATACCGCCTCGTAGAGTTCGTTTTAAAGACGAAATGCAGCCATATGTACCTCTGGCTACATAATTAGTGAACTCCAGAAATGTATATAGGGCTACATTTTCAGAATGAGTCTGTGTTGGATGTTGATCTCTGCTCTGTCCACTTCTGATGTTGAAAATTCAACTCTACAGTTTAACAAAGTGACTTCTATTGACATTTTAGTAGTTTGGAAATAATAAAATGTATATAAAAATTACATCTAGAGAAATAAGTCTGTAAAATAACAGAAAATGTACTGGCGGATTATTACAAGGTTTCTGTAGCATAATATACAACCCCAACTCAGACAATACAGCACTGCAAACTAATAAAAACGTCACTTTTTCCAACTAGAAAAGTTTATTTGATGCAACTAAAAAGGTAAGCAGCAAGATATCCTTGTGTAGGTTTAGTTTTTTACTCAGAACTTTCTAACATTCAGTTTCTAATCACTATAAATAACAGATGCTCACTGTAAAAAATGGTGGATTTTACTCAATCGTTATGTGTTTGGGCAACAAGAAATAATAAGGTTATCTTATTAGTGTTTACAAATTGAAGTGGAGTAAAACAATTAAGTTGTCCCCCCAAAAAAATCAAGAATATGTTGTTTCAGCTCATTTTAAATAAGTAGCTTGAACAAACAGCAAAGGTCCTTTATTGGAGTGTATTGGTCTTACCTGTAGGTGGAGGGACATCAGAGATGGTGTTTTTGCTGTTTTTGCAGGCTCCTCGTCCCTGAAGCAGTGCCTGAAGAGGACTTTGGTCCCCTATTGGAGGAATACAACGGAGCCCTAAAGCACACGGTAGAGTATAAACCCCGCAGGGCTCATCTAACGCCAGCATGGATGTCATCTCATCTCCAGATCTGTGGCTCTTGAGCTCTCCCGAGGGGCACAACGAACAGAACTTTTTCAAGCCTAATACAAGCGAGCTGGAGGCAAAAATGCTGAGTTGAATGGTGACCCAGAGAGTAAGCAAATAAGGCAGAGACATCATCTTTGTTCAATGTAGAGAGATTATGAAGTTCCTCTTTGATTTTCAGTGGAGGTAGTGGTGCTGATGAGACATCAGATGTGTAAAAACAGATCAGAATTTGATCACCAATGAGACTTGGGCTGCTTTTAAAGAGCTGGGATGCTGGAGTAGGAGGGAGGGATGCTGGACGCTTGATAAGAGGTGGAGTTTTTGTTATTTTTTTTTTATAAAAGTCTCCCTCCCATTTCTGCCACAGCTCACTTCACACTGCACAAAAAATAAGCAGCTGAAAATGAGAAAGCACTGAATGATTTAAGAAGATGCAAATCACCTGATCTGCCAGTGCAGTAGGATGGTTATACTACTATCATTTCTTAAAATAAGTATAGCTATGTAGGCTTTAGTGTAGAAAAATATGGATAACACTTTAGTTTATTTCACAATTCACGGCATCAACAAAACATTAAATAACACTACTAGCTTAATAAACTAAAAGCTGTTTAATAATAGTTATTAAGGTAGAAGTTGGGTTTAGATATTGGGTAGGATGTAGAATATGTTCATACTTTATAACTACCTTGTAAAAATTATATTATCGATTAGTCTTATAAATGTATGTTTTTAGTTCATTGTAGCTTATTTAACTAAGTTAATCATGTTCTAGCTTAATTTTATAAGTTACACAAGCTGTTTTAAGTCAGTTTAACATTATATAAGTTCAATAGACTCTTAAAGGTAATTTGATTCAGCTTAAAAATTTAAGGCATCCAGGATTTTATTTTATTTTTACAGTGTACTAATAAACAGTTAATATCCTAATAATAGGTAATAATATGAATTGTGAACTAAACTGAAGTGTTTATAAAATGGGTTACACTTTATTTTAATGTTAGGGTGTAACTATTAATTTATTTAACTACTGATTATTATTAATTAATTAATTACATTTACTTACTATATGGTTTTGGTTAGAATGTGGGTTGGTTAGGGTTAGTTACAGTACATGTAATTATGCATAATTATAGTAAGCACATGGAACACATTTAACTGTGTTAAATTAAAGGGTTACCAAAAATGGTTTAAAACAAGTATTATAACACTTATTTCAAGGACTGAATTTACAACCCCAAATCAGAAAAAGTTAGCACAGTATGGAAAACGCAAATAAAAAAAGTAGTGATTTCTAAATTCACTTTGATTTGTATTTCATTGCACACATGATAACAAACATTATTTAATGTGTTCCTCGTGATTATAATAGTTTTTTTCTGAAAATAAACCCATATTCCATAACATTTTGCACTTCAAAATGCGCCACACATTCTCTATTGGAGACAGGTCAGGACTGCAGGCAGGCCAGTCAATCAAGCCTTTATTTGTCACATATACCTCCATGTATTCACATACACTGACATATAGTGAAATTGGACCCCCCCCCGACCATACACAAACATCACATTTCAGGGGAAGACAGGTCAACGAGAGGTAGCATTTAGAAAAAGGAAGTAAGATACAATTCAGGAAAGAAAGGCAAAAAAAACTCCCTCTCACCTTGCTCTAGAGTTAGAGCAGTGTGAGATCAGGGAGATAAAAAAGCCCCAGCAGTCAAGCACATAAAACACATAGACATGACATACATTGCAACAGGGGGTGGGAAAGGGGGTGTGGATATAGTCCGGCAAGGGCGGGCAGCCGTCTGCTCCTGCAGCCATGAAGGCGCTGGTCACAGACCCGCCTACCCCCTCCAGTGGATGAAAGCACACGAAGGCGTGGGAAGAAGGGTTAGGTAGTGAAAGTATATCTGTAGCTGTGTATGTGTGTGTGTGTGAGCCTATAGAGTCCAACAAGTGTCCTTGACAGGGAGCAGGAATTTCAGAGCGTCTCCTTATCTTGCTATCCGGGAGAAGTTGTTTTTCTCCAGCCGAGGCTGTCTGGCTGGAAAAACACAGGGAGCCGAAAGAGAAGAAAGTATTTCAAATTTAGGTCAATATCTGCCAATTTCACAGATATTTAATGTCCGTCGCTGGTCTCCAGTTCTGGCCAAATCTTGTTGCAAAGCCGCTAATTTCACCCCGATGTTTTCCAATTTGCGGTCTAATACAGCAGTCTGATTAGCAGCATATCTGCCCATTATAGTTTCAATCAAGCCGGCCAGCTTGGTGGGGTTTTGAGCAGCACTGACCGCTTTCATCAATTGTAGATACCCCAGGGCCCCGCATAAGCCCATCAGCAGTAACCCTGTTATCAAAGTTCCGAATAGGTAGATATCTTCAATATCCTCCAGGGACAGAGCAGCCAGGCACAAGACGCGCCATAAATTATGGAATTTTTTTGTACTGAGGGATCGGAGATCACGGTTGTTCAGCTTAGGCTTGCACACTTACGCACTGAAATTTCTTTAGATTCCTTGAATTTTTTAATGATGTTCTGCACGGTTGAAGGTGAAATATCTAAATGTCTTTCTCTCTTTCTTTGAGGAACATTGTGTTTAAACATTTCAGTGGTTTTCTCATGTATTTGTTGTCACACTGGCGTTTCTCGGCCCATCTTTGGTTCTTAAGGACTAGACCTTTCTTGGATGCTGCTTTTGTACCAAATCATAACAACAATCACCTGTTGACATCACCTGTTTCACATCACATCATCATTTCACCAATTTACCTGATTACTAACCCTAAACTGCTCCTGTCACAACCTTTTCTGGAATGTGTTGCAGGTCTGAATGTCAGGACAGGATGTATATTAACAAATGAAATGAAGTTGACTAGCCAAAACAGCAAATATTTTGGGTTCATATTGTCTGCAATGAAATGTATGTAAATTTGGACAACACTACTTTCTCTTTTTATTTGCATTTTCCATGCTGTTTTAACTTTTTCTGATTTGGGGTTGTAGTGTAATTATCTTAAAGGGGACCTATAATGCAAAAACTGCTTTTATAAGGGGTTTAAACACAATTGTCTGGCAGCATTGGCCGAATATATCCATCTTCTAATGGTAAAAATGTATTAATTCCACGTTTTTATAATCAGTCTGCAGAAACACTGATTGACATTCTCCTTTTGTACGTGTCATCGTTCAACATTTATGTTTCATGTATGACATTGAAAATTCTGTGACTATTTATAGGCCTGTTGTTTATCAACTCTGCAGAGTAAGGTGAGACTCAATAACATCAGTTAACTGAACTGAAGTCAATGTAATGTCATCTACAAAAACATTTATTAGCTGATGTTAATTTCTTAGTAAATATAGTTACCATTATTAAAATGAAACCAATGCAAGACATAGATGGGGATAGTTAGACACAACTGATAAAAATTAAATTATTATTTTAGTCATATCACTAATGTACGTACAGTTAAAGTCTGATTCACTCTTGTGTTTTTTCTTTCTTTTTCAAATATTTAATATGTAACATAATCTACGAGACAGATTTCAGACATGACTAAGGGTGCATTGCCTACTTCCTAGATCAAAATCTAAAAATCTATATATATATATATATATATATATACACTACATGGCTTCATTTTTAGACGTTTCTCCTGGATTTTCAGACTTAAGTGCCACTTCCCCTTTGGATGTTGTTAAGGTATATTTTATTAGCTGTTTTGGCAGCAATACAAGAATGTCTCACACCCACAGCAACACCCACATGTTGCCAAGTCTTGGACTACCATAATAAATTTCTCTTTTGCGGTATATCAGTTTTTTTTTTTAAATTTCTTTGTGTTCCCCCCCCCCCACACACACACACCCCCCCACAGACACACACACACACACACACACACACACACACACACACACACACACACACACATGATGGACCTGGTAAACCATACACGGACTCTCCATATGCATAAAATGCATTCATAACCCTAAATCCAACCCTCTTTGGAAACATGATGCAAAATTGTAACGTCAAAAGATCCATTAATTACAAGTTTGAAGCATTTTGAATTATAAGAACATTAGACATGTCCTCATAAACCACGTAATAAAGTACAACAATGTCATACCCATGCAAAATTGCAAAAAACTGTCCTTGTAAGGCACCAAAACCAGCATACACACACATTTTGTTATTGGTGGCTTACAGGGACTCTCCATAGGCATAATGTATTTTATGTAGTAAAAAACCCTTTATTATATGACCCAAACCGTGCATGAAACATGTGGCAAAATTATATTGTCAAAAGACTAATTAATAAAAATTTTGAAGCATTTTGAGTTACAAGGACATTAGGCAAAGCATGTCCGGGTAAACCACATAATAGAAGTACAAGGCAAAATGTATTTTATGCAATAAAAAAACGCTTGTTTAATGACGCAACACTTACAGAAAAACGTTGCAAAATTTTATTGCTAAAAGACTCATTAGTTATAATTTTGAAGCATTTTGAATTACAAGGACATTAGGCAAGGCATGTCATGGTAAACCACATATTAGATTACAACAATGTCGTGCCCACGTTAAAATACAAAAAAAACCTGTCTCTTTAAACCACCAAATTCAACACACACCTTGTTATTGGTGGTTTACAGGGACTCTCCATAGGCATAATGTATTTCTTTGCAGTAAAAACCCCTTATTATGACACAGCCCTCGCAGGAAACATGTGGCAAAATTATATTGTCAAAAGACTAATTAATTATAATTTTGAAGCATTTTGAATTACAAGGACATTAGGCAAAGCATGTCCTGTTGAACCACATAATAGAAGTACAACAATGTCAAACCTACAGTATGTCAAAATACAATAAAACTGTCCTTGTAAACCACAAAAAAAAGCACGCACAAGCGCACACACACGCGCACGGGCGCACACACACATACATACACACACACACACACACACACACACACAGTTATTGGTGGTTTACAGGGAGTGTCCATAGGCATAATGTATTTATGCAATAAAAAACCACAACCTTGCAGGAAACGTGGCAAACTTTTATTGTCAATAGAGATGAATTACAAGGACATCAGGCATGTCCCCATTAACCGCCATAATATATAGAGTACAATGTCAAAATACAAAAAATCTCCTTGTAAACCACTAAAACCAGTACCATAAACCAGTACCACACACACACACACAAACTTGTGAACACAATCCTTTTTCATGAAGTCATGGTTGATCGCCTAATGACTTTAAGCCTGTTTTTCGAGAACTTCACCCTTGATCTGTCATTGCGCTGATTTCCCCATCGCAATGATGTCATAATTAATGGCCTCAAGTAGGAAAATGAGCACCACATCACAGGTGTTTCTGAGTGACATGGGGAAAAATGAACAAGGGCTTTTCCCCTCTAACCAGATTTTTTCAACGTCTCGCTGATATCCAAGGAAACGTGCCTTTGTGTGCGCCTCATCAACCAATATTTCCCCAGAAGATGGATGGCTGTCATGGAAGGGTTTACATGCGTGTTGTTGGCAACCGGCCGTTTTTTCATTACTGCTACAGGTGTGCAAGTCAACTAGTGACCTTACATCTGTCAGCGTTCATTATGTCTAACCCCGTACCTCAAAATAACACAAGTCATCAACACTGGTTCACCTGTGCTACATGACTTTGTATTATGGAGAACGTTTTTCCTTGAATTGGCTGTTAATTTACTCTCCTTTAACAGGGACCTATTATGCAAAAATCACTTATAAACACAGTTGTATGGCAACAGTGTGTGAATATAGCCAGCCTCTAATGGTAAACATTCATTCATTTTCCTTTCGGCTTACTCCCTTTATTAATCTAGAGTCGCCACAGCGGAATGAACCACTAACTTATCCAGCATATGTTTTACGCAGCGAATGCCCTTCCAGCTGCCCTTTAGCCTACCTAATTATACTAAAGAGCATGTTTTTGGACTGTGGGGGAAACCGGAGCACCCGGAAGAAACCCACGCCAACATGGGGAGAACATGCAAACTGACATCGCTACCCACTGCACCACCGCACCACCCATGGTGAACATTAATTCTATTTTTTATAATCCTACTGTCTGTAGAAACACAGGCGGACTTGAGATGCACAGAGGAGTTGAAAACGATGACAGGCTTCGAGTCCGATGAAGAACAGTTCCAGAAAGCAGGTAAGATAATAACGGAAGGGAAGGGAAGTGGGTGGGCGCTGGTCAATCGGTGCTTTTGAAAACACATTGGTTGGGTTTAGGGAAGGAGAAAGGGTGGGTCAGTTGATTGGTCAGTCGACAGCGGCCTCTGATGGATTTACGAGAGAACAGCAGATGCGAATGGCATTCGCAAGAGAAATTTCAGATCTGAATAGTATGCACAGCGGCCTCTAGTGGATTTGTGAAAACAAAAACTGCTAAAAACGTAGCTCCTGGGACGTTTTTGGCGTTCTCCAGAAATGTATATAGGGGTACAATTTAGAATGAGCCTGTGTTGGTATTTTAAAGTGATGTTTTTGTCTTTGCTGGTTCTTGCATCGATAAAAGTCTGAAATCATCAGACAAGCGGATGTTGTGTCATGTGTGTGTTTAAACAGCTCAAGACATCAGGCTCCACCAATGAGGGAAAAAATGTAAATAAATACATCAATGATCTCCGCTATTTACAGTAGATGACAGTCTGCCAGCACCTCCCTTTCCACAGACTGGTATTGGTCTTCACTCTGACTCCCAGACGCACACTCAATCTTTTTTTTTTTTTTTTTGTCCTGCATTAATTTAAAAATAAATATTTTGGAAAAAAAGTTAATTGAATGTTAATTCTCGCTATTAACAAACCATCAACTAACACTTTTAGCTCAGTAAACTACTAATTTGCTGGTTAATAATAGTTATTAAGGTAGCAGTTGGGTTTAAGTGTTAGGAAGGAGGACGAAACTGCAAATAAAATAAAATAAAATAAAATAAAAAACAATAGATAAATAAAATAATGTATCACTTAATAAAACAGTATTTTTGTATTGTATTTTAAATTAAATTCAATCCTAAATTATTTTTAATGATTATTATTTTCCTCCATTTATTGTTTTCTGCAAGTGTGCCATTTATATATTTTATTGTAAAATTTAATAAATTTATTTGTTTTTTTATTTGTATTCATATTTATTCATTTATTTATAAAAAAATGTAACAACAGATAAATAATGTATGACTTAATATAATAATGTATGACTTATATATATGCCTAAATAAAAAAATCTTCATTTATTATTTTCTGCATGTATTTTTCATTTATATATTTTTTAAATTGTATCAATTTATTAGTTTTTCCATTCAGATAATATTTTTGCATTTATTTATTTTGATATTTATT
>CAIGQZ010031698.1:2582887-2603020 GCA_903798205.1 Danio tinwini | reverse complement strand
CTCAGATACTGATTACATGGACTATAAAGTCAGCACACAAACACAAAGTGGCTGAGTCTTGTTATCTGTTTACAGTGACACCACAACGTGTTATCCTTTGTCTGGTTTGCCTGGTTTTGACCTTTGCCACGTCTGTCTGTTCATCCTGTCTGCTGCCTGCCTGTGACCATTTGCCTGCTATCTGACTACGATTCTGGATTGCCCTCATACATCTGTTTGCTCCTGTTTTGACCACTGCTTGCCTGACTTTGCTAATAAACCTGCATGTGGATCCGCACCCCCGTTGTCAGTGTCACATCTCATGGTTACAGAAGACTCAGCCACTTTGTGTGTTTGTGTGCTGACTTTATAGTCCATGTAATCAGTATCTGAGCAGCTTCAGCTGTGGGAGTTTAATCAATAGTGACTACGAGCAGGTGAGTGTGTGTGTGTGTGTGGCATGAATGGGTTTTGTAGTCCATATGAGGCAGGATTTGAAGTCCTTGTGAATGTGTGTGTGTACCTATGTGTCTAGTGGTTAGATCTCGTTGGTGACCGTGACAATATGTCAAGCACTGATTATATATGTTAAACATTCATATGAAGCTAAATGTGTGTTCAGAAGTATTCAGGAGAGGGCAGAGTTCAAAAGGGAGACAGCTCTGGGGAAAAAGCTGTTCATTAGTCTGCTAGTTTTTGCCCGGGGGAGCCTGAAGGGCCTGCCTGTGAGCAGGGTGAGATGAATCCTTAAGAATACTGCGTGCTCGGCGCAGACAGTGTTTTTTCTGGATGTCCTCTATGGTGAAGCAAAACTGGAGCACCCGGAGAGAACATGCAAACTCCACACAGAAATACCAACTGATTCAGCCGAGGCTCGAAACAGTGACCTATTTGCTGTGAGGCGACAGCACTACCTACTGCGCCACCACGTCGCCTAATTTGTTACTTATTAATACAAAAAGTAGGGATGGTATGGAAAACGCAAATAAAAAAGAAAGTAGTGATTTCTAAATTTACTTTGACTTAAATAAACACATACTCCAATGTTGGTTCTTGCAACACATAAAAAAAAAAGTTGGAACACAAAAACATTTACCACTTTATAATGTTGCCATTCCTTTTCACGACACTTAAAAGACATTTAGGGACCGAGTAATGAAGTGTTTCAGGTGTATTTTGTCCCATTTTTCCTGCAATCAAGTCTTAAGGTGGGCAACAGTACGGAATCATCGCTGTCGCATTTTGCACTTCAAAATGCGCCACACATTCTCTATTGGAGACAGGTTAGGACTGCAGGCAGGCCAGTCAAGTACCTGCATTGTTTTCTTGCGCAGCAGGACTTTGTAATGTTTGCAGAATGTGGTTTTGCAGTGTCTTGTTGAAATATGCATGGGCGTCCCTGGAAGAGAAGGCAGCATTTTGTGCTCCAAAATCCCCAAAAAAATCCAAAAAATGTGCTGTTCAGCATTAATGGAGCATCACAGAAGTGCAAGGACACTGACACAACCCCATACCATGACAGACCCTGGCTTTTGGACTAATTGCTGGTAACAGTTCTGGATGATCCTTTTCTTCTTTGGTCCTGAGCACACGGTGTCCATTTCTCCCAAAAAAATACCTGAAATACTGATTCATTATAGCACAGTACACGTTTCCACTGAGTGATGGTCCACTCAGATGCCTCGGAGCCCAGAGAAGTCACTGGTGCTTCTGGACACTGTTTACGTACGGCTTCCGTATGGCATGTGATAATATATTTTTATAAATATAATACTAAATCCATCAGTTTATGAATAGGCATTTCAATCAATTAATAGACCAATTACCAACCTACATCACACATGACGTCACACGGGTCCCCGGTTGCAAAAAATAACCGGCTGCAATAGCGAACATGTCGTGTTTTGCGGTAGGATGCCAAATTCGAAGTCCAAAAATAGAAAATTTTACTTTTACCATACACCACACTGCTTTAATGCCGACTGCAGACATCTTTGGCTAAAAGGGAGCTGAATGAAGTGACGACCTAATTAGAAATACCCGACTCTGCAGTTCTTATGTTATATCAGGTAAGTTCCGGCTATGCTGAATCATACTCATTACTCGTTTTTGATTGCAGCAATGATTTTGGCAAAACCGTTACATATGGTTAATTAAACTGCGGACACTGAATGCTAAGAACGAAACGTGAAAGTGTAAGATATTAAAGTTGGTTTTATATTCAGACATTCATTTAGTGACAACTTTTGACACACTCCCTATATTGTTTACCACGGCACTTTGAGTATTCGCTCTGAAAGAACCTGCAAGTGTGACTTGAAAACAACATGAACACTGTTTATTTGACTGTAAACAATATTGTACTTTGATAGTCATTGGCTGCTAATATGATTTCACTATTTAGAGTTTGCAAATAATAAGTTTATGAAATTATATTATTAAAGAGAAAGTCTGAATGTGCGAAAATAAAACCAACTTTACCCGCTTTTTTATTGCACATGACCACACAGAACACAATTGTTGGCATCCAAACACTTGTAGGCCTTTAACTTCTCTCGTAAAATCCCTTGAAGCTTCAATGAGATTGTATATTTCGGGCTGGATGCTTAGTCATTTCGTCTTATTCAACATCTATTCAGAGGGTGCTATCGCAAATGGTCCTGTCAGATGAACGCCGCTCACTTAAACGTTTATTTTGCAGAATAACTGTGCTTATCACTGGGTGACAAGCTGTTATAATACGCTGAAAGCATTATGTAAATAATATATAAAATATGTAATAAATATAACTTATTTCTAAGACAACAACAAACTGTACCGCATCGGATGTCATTCCCTTGCTGTAAATGCTAGCGCTCCCGTTTTTTTTCTGCCACCTCCCTCCGGAATGTTTACAAACATGGTAATTGGTCTATAGATGCCACTCAAACTTTAATAAGACTCTCTACTGAGTACCACTTTAATGGTCTGATCAACAGTAAAAGTTGTTGTTTCAAAGCTAATGAAATAGCTGTGCACATTCTGCATCTCTAAATGCACATACGTGATGATAACACAGACGATGTGTTCGCTTTTTGTCTCTAAGGAGTTCCCAAAAGCTGTCTTTAGCTTGAAGCAGACCTGATCCTTCAGACTGGGGATGGAGGTGAACTCCCTGGTGATTCTACAGTCCAAATATGCAACATGCAATACGGAGCTGCAAATAAAGTCCACCTTACGCCATCTTTGAGTCAAGTTTTCTCGTGCTGAATTGGTTTGACACATGCACACGCTATTGCATGCTGAGGTCACCGACTCCATTGTTAAATAATGCCACTCTGCGAGGAGCGTGACGCCTCTGAAACATAATATCCAAGGAAAATGTTTGATATTTGTATAAGCCCGATGGAGGACATATTGGGAGATTCCTGTGCTTTGAGACATGGAGTGTATGAGTAGTTTTAAGTGTAAGCAGAGGTGTTTTTTTATCCATTGACGTGGTGTTGAACATAACCATTGTGAAAAACAATAAATAGCTGGAAATTACTCAAAACATCAGGCGTTCAAGGATCAAGTGAGGAAGCAATCATTCTAAAAATGGGACATACTTTTAGCATTACTTTATTTAAGGGTGGCACAGTGGCTCAGTGGTTAGCACTGTGGCCTGATGGCAAGAAGGTTGCTGGTTTGAGTCCCGGCTGGATCAGTTGGCATTTCTGTGTGGAGTTTGCATGTTCTCCCCGTGTTGGTGTGGGTTTCCTCCGGGTGCTCCGGTTTCCCCCACAGTCCAAACACATGCGCTATAGGGGAATTGAATTAATATAATATACACCCATACACATTCTCTCTCACACACACACACTCATACACTACTGCCAAAACTAAATTGACAGTAGTGTATGAGTGTGTGTGTGAGAGAGAATGAGTGTGTATGGGTGTTTCCCAGTACTGGGTTGCAGCTGGAAGGACATCCGCTGTGTAAAACATATGCCGGAATAGTTGGCGGTTCATTCCACTGTGGCAACCCCTGATATATAAGGGACTAAGCCGAAGGAAAACCAATGATTGGATGAATGCCAGTAAGAGCTGAGTGATTTGACACAATGAATAAATGCGCATTAAACACGTTTTTATATTCAGCAGTCTACATGTTGCTTCATTACAAACAAACTCTGAAAATTTCACAATATACACGTTTAACTAACCGAAAGAAGCATTTAGAGACCTTATGCCTCCCCGAGGTGGAACTGAATTATAGGTGGGCATGGATTAATTTTTTTATCTTAATTAATCTCACTGTAATCTTGGAATTAATCTAGATTAAAATGACTTATTTGAACTCTCCTGAAGGCATTCAGAATATGTGTGCTGCCCAAATAATGACTAAAGTAAGTCTTTGAGAACGGGTTTCTCAAGCCAGGTGGTGCATTCTCTCTCCTGTTTCCAAAATGCATCACCAACTGCTTGAGAAACTGTTCTACTGTGATAATTGGTGAGGAAAATAAATGATGTTGAATAAGATGTGCTTGTGTTTACTCACTGTTTATTCAGTTAAACATCAATGTTGAGCTGTAGGCCTACGTAAGCTCCAAGCAGCGATTTTTGATGACCTTAATCTGACTAAAGTCATAAGTGAACTAAACAGAAATGAATTAAGATGTGGAGTATGCAGATGTTAGTGGAGTTATTGAAGTAAACACCACAATCAAACTATTACTGTCATGTAGGACTTTTCGCCATATTTTCCGACAAGATCCACACACACGGCTGTCAGTAACGGACCACACACACACACATCGCGAAATGCAGAAGTTTTTTCTTTCCATTTGGCGTACGTTATTAAACTCCATAACACTCTCACCAGTCCTTACTCCTTATTAGCGTCTAATAGCCACGGGGGCATGAATGAAATGTTCATGAGTGAAAGTTAAACTCTCGAACTGCAGTTAAAGTCACCCAAAATGACAAGAAACTCTGACATGAAAGCACTTCACGTAAACACCTTCATTATATTATTGTCTATTAAGGCGAATAACTAGATTATAGATGTCCATGTAAGTGTAGTCAGTCGTGTCTTCGAAGTAAGTGAAAGATCCAGAAGGGCATCCTGCTGATTTGATTCAGAAGGGCACTTTTTTTGTCAGACGGCTCACCGGTTAGGTATACATCCGCACTAAAACATCAAGGTGAAAGTCATCATAGCTTGCTCCCAACCCAACATTGAGGATAGATTAACTGTGATATTTTTTTTTTATCGCCGAAGAAAAGTCTCGCGTCAACGCAGCACGCTAACGCTGATAACAGACCACCACTAAACTGAATACATTTTTATTACATATATTCAGCATTTTCCTGCCTCTGCCACTTTTAAAATAAGAGTCCCAAATATATAGTTTGTTTAAAGAGCACCTATTATGCAAAAATCACTTTTATAAGGGGTTTAAACACAGTTGTGTGCCAGCAGCGTGTGAATATAACCAGCTTCTAATGGCAAAAATGTATTAATTCTATTTTTAATAATTACACTTGATAAAAACAGAAACACTTTGATTGACGTTCTCCCTTTGTACGTGTCATCAGAGGAAGAGAGCCCCGCCCACTAGTGACCATTTCTACCTCATTAGCATATGACTTTAGTCTTGTTTTTGAATCTGCCACTATGCTGACACACAGACATCTGTAGCTCCGCCCTCTTTTGAAAAGAGCCCAATCTCATTTGAATTTAAAGTGAAGGATTCATTTAGATCAAAGCCTAAAAGGGTCAGTTTCAGAGAGTTATAAAACATTGTGTGTGCGGTATTTTGAGCTGAAACTTCACACACACACTATAGAGACATCAGAGACTTATTTTACATCTTGTAAAAAGGAACACAATAGGTTCTTCTTTAATACACGCTTAGATAAAGTTAAAAATAAGTGAAAATAAATCATTGTTTCATAATCACGTTTACCAATCAAACGCTGTCTGGGGTATGCATATTAATGATCTGTGTTTTTTTACGATTGGTCTGATTTTCCAACATAGGCTCAGTCTGAAAACGTAGCCCTATATACATTTCTGGAGATCGTGAATTATGTAGAAAGAGGAACGTAAAGTGTAGCTATAGAGTTCGTCTTTAAAGCAAGCGATACGAGGTGGCTTGATGGCGTTCCTTTTCACGCTACCAGCTGACCACCGTGTACGTTGGAGGATTTGAGAAGCAGAGCAGAGTTGGCTGCAGTGACAGGGATCGAGTCCAACGAAGAACGGTTTCAGAAAGCAGGTAAGACAAAAACAGAAGCCAAAAAATAAAACAAACAAGTAAATAACAGAGTGAGAATGTGATAAAATCTGAAAACGTGGTAAAAATCAGGCGAGGGCTTTTCTTTTTTTGGATTGCTTTTGAAAACACTGTCGGTTCGGTTTAGGGAAGGGAGTGGGAGGGGTTATTGGTCAGTGGGTCAGTAAGTCAGCGACCTCTGGTGGATTTATGCAGGAACAGCAGGCGCAAATAGCACTCATGAGAGAAATTTGAGATGTAAAAAAAAAGCCTATACAGCGGCCTCTGGTGGATTCACAAAAACTGCAAAAAACATACCTCCTGGGATGCATTTGGTGCTCTCCAGAAATGTATATAGGGGTATATAATCAGAATAAACGTGGGTTGTGATTTTCACTGGTATTTTACACTCCTGATTTACATTAGAAAGATTAAATAATGATGTCTGAGTCATTTCCATGTACTGAACTCATTATTATTGCCTATCCAGATTTTGATGTGTGCATTGCCAAAAAACTAAACAAAAAAGCACAGTCTGTGTTTCCATACAGTCTCTAAAAGAGTTAAAAACTCTTAATTTATTTGTTAGGAAAAAGGCAAGGAAGGAACATGAAATAATAACAGGCATCTGGCAATGGAGATTCTGCTAATTTTACCCCGCAGGTCAGTCTGTGTGCAGTGTTATATAAACATGGGTATGTGGAAATTTTGAAAGAATGGATTTCAACCATAATAATGCTTCTAAATAGGGTTAGTGATCCAGTTATAAACATGCCATAGTCATACTGCTAATATTTTTCATCCCCAATGGATTTATAACACAATTATTAGTGGCACTTGGGATCCTTTTATTGCTCAATAATAATTAATTGCACATTTAGCATCTAATGAGGGTTAATGATTGCTTATACAGACATTTATTTTCTTACATCAGAGACAAACCAGTTGAGACAAACAAAGAACAAGTTAAAATAAGGTATAAGTTACAGGATGATTCTAAGGGCCCATGCACCCTCAGAGATACTATCGCCAACCAAATATGACACACGCTGTATTTTTAAGGGACTGAACAAATGCCATTAGGACGAATGAGAATGTTAACATTAGCTTTCATTAGGTAATTGTCAAAAATGTCAGCAACTGGTCTTTCAGTGCACTTTGGTTCTTTATTAGCAGTGTTCCCCAAAGAACCTTAAACATCCATAAAATCTGTATACAAATTTTTAATAAGTTTCTTTATCACTGCAAATTTTAGATAGTAGATTTAACTACCTTAGAGTTAAAATTAACACTTCCTCAGAGTTTATATGGGAACCACTATTAAAGTGTTAAAATAACACTATTGAAAGAGTTAACATGATCAACACTTAGAGTGTTAATTAGCAAACTCTTATAGTGTAAAATATTCACACCACAAGCAAGCAAGCAAAAAGCAAGATGCATGGCCAGGCCTGGATTAAGATTTCAGAGGCCCCTGGGCACAATGTCTTGTAGGGCCCCCCTACAAGGCCGCACCCCTATAGTTGAATAAAAAAATAAGATTAATATAATATTTTTAAAATAAATTTAATCTATAATATTTTGCCCACATTTTTAAAATAAATGACATAGTACATATTTATAGTCAACAAAGATTCACCTGATTTTAAAAGCATTTAAAGCACACTTTGATAAAAAAAAATTGTAATATAACTAGTGTAAATGAATGGTTTTTAATATACTTGTTCAAGTTCACTGAAGCACTACTAAAAATGTATATTTAAGGGTATTTTTAATGTATAACTTCTACAAACTTATAATGCATTTGGATATAACACCTCTCCAATCCAGTTCTATGAATCTGAGTCCTCCATAATCCACACACTGATTAATGATTCCTGCTGTCTCCCTCGTGATGAAGAAGAGTAGGCAAACAGCACATGATTATAAAGCTGAAAGTATCTGAAATCACACACACTATACCAGCTCTCTCCTGTCTCTCTCCTCTTCAGGGGCTTTCTCTCTCTCTCTCTCTCTCTCTCTCTCTCTCTCTATGAGGTTGGAGAATATGGGTGAAGGTGACTAACATTGTAAATGCAGATTAATTATATTAAGATGTCGCTAACATTTAACACCAGGTGGAAAATAACTGTTTATAGTATGTTTATTATTATCCTTATTAAATACCTTGTGACTCATTTTATATACTTTATTTACATTTTTAAACAAAAACATTTCCTTTCTGTTGAAAATAAATGTATTTCCAATCTGATATGTAATGGGGGGAAAAGAAGAACATGTTCATCAGACGCTGGATTCGAACCGGGTTCATGATCGGTCGCCTCAAAACATGCTACCATGCTCTTTACGAGCTACGCCACACCCACCTGCTGTCTACTGCTCTCTTAAGTTATGTTGTCTCTGTTGATCAAATGGCGCTGGCGGGAAGCACTCAACTAGCTTATTCCAACGAGGTATGCTATTTGCACTTACCCTCCCCCTCACAGGGGCCCCAAGTGCGCAGGTGCCCCTCGGCCTGTGCCCATAATGCCCATTGGTTAATTCGGCCCTGCGCATGGCTGTGTTACATAAATAAACAAAGCAGCTCCCTCACATGAGTGAACTTTCTTTTGCTCTTTCGCCGGCAAAAGTGTGTGAAAAGAGCCCGAGTGTTGCGTGAGGGAACCGAAGGTAACTAGATTGCTGAACCGTGCCGTGCACGGAAATAAAAATATATCTTGTTTCGTATCGGCAACACTATATTAACTATTTAGGGAAAACTAAATAGCAGTCACAAATCTCAGTTTCTCATATTTTAACCAAGAGAAGCAGTTTTAAGACAGCTTTAGTTTTAATGTAACATAAAAACAGAACAAAATAAAGACGAAAAATGTGAGATATTTAAAACTAACGTATATATATAACAATTTTGATCTATATACAAACATTTGAAGTACTTTTACTTACCAGTTGCTTCTTCTCATTGATGCTCGTGGCAGAAGAAAATGGCCTGGAAAAATCCTTCACAATCCTTCATAAATTTCCGGATGTAGTAGTCAACACTGTATTAGCGTTAGATACATGTAACTCTGTACGACAAGGGGGCAAATCAGCTTCTAATGGCTCGTTTCCACTGAGTGGTACAGTACGGTACGGTTCGGGTCAGTACGGGTCACCTTTATCAAGCTTGCGTTTCCATTACAAAGGGTACCCTTTTGGTGGGCGTGGTGTACTACAGAGAGTTTCAGTCGACGTCATTCTCGCTCGAATAAATGTCTACAGTAAAGCTGTACAGGTCGTTCACATTATATGAGATGGTCTTCTAACAAAACAGATGCTTTATACATATTAATACTTGTTTATAAATGTTTATTACTAACATTTCTATGAACATGATTTGATTATAACTGCAGATCAATGACAGTGTGACAGCCTACTGTAACGTCTGCAATTATATAAAATAAATAAATAAATGAACATATATGAACACATACAGACCCTTACAGTCTCCAATATTACCAATTACAGATAAACGCTGGCTTTGTGGTTGTTCATCAAGACAATAACAAGGTTTGTTTTGAGCCTGGGTCATCTATGGCTCGTTATTATATGCATATAGTTGTCTCGGCTGTGTATTTAAATACATGGCGGCTCCATTGTTTTGATTCTGGCTAGCTCCACGAGATCGTGACGTATCTCTGTAAACCAATCAGCGTTCAGCTGCGCGTGTAGCTCCACCTTTTGGTACCCTTTCTCGTCTTTGGTACCCTTTCGAAAGGGTGCCGAAAAAGTGGTACGGTACGGATCGATTCGGTATGCTTTTGACAGTGGAAACGGCCATAAAAGCGTACCGAACCGATCCGTACCGTACCGTACCACTCAGTGGAAAAGGGCCATAACACTGAGAGGGATATTTTATCTTTATCTAACTCTAGAATTTCAACACTTTACTCTGAATTACCGCAACACTCGAAATGTAACACTAATGAATTTGCTGTGGCAATTGTTTTATACCAAGAAACAAGTGGTTTGAATTAGGATGTATCCACAAAAAGTAAAAAAAAAGTCTTGTTTTCAGAATTGAGATATAAAAATGAAGTGGGTTTTTCCATAAAACAAGTCAAATAATGAAAATATTAATGCTAGCTTACATCAAATATTCAACAGAAATCTGCAGAGATATATTGAATTATAAATTGGAGAACTGTGCAGCACTGAAGCACTTTGCAGCACAATTTGTATTTGAATATCTTATAATAATCATTTATTTTATTATCCTGTGTATTTGTAATGTAAAATGCTCTGGGCTTATATACAAGTTGCTTGACTCAAAAATATGTAAAACAATGAAATTATGAGGTCAAGAAACGATACTTAATCACAGTGATGTCGAAATGCTTAAGCTGTTTCTCTTATAAAATATTAATACATACTAATCTGATAGAGCTGCAGTAAACAGTCAATTAGTTTATTTAAAAATATGATTTAGACTTTTTTATAAAATCAATGAATCTATGAAAATGCAACAGTCGTGTGGTTTATGCTGAGGATTCATGCTTTCTTGACTATGATGATATCCAGCACAACACTAGATGGCGATGTTGCAAAGGAGGGAAATATATATTATATGAGATTATATTATATGATATTATATGATATTTTATTATATTATATTATATTATGATATTATATTATATTATATTATATTGTATTATATTATATTATATTATATTATATTATATCATATTATATTTTATTTTATTACATTATATTATTCATTCATTTTCTTTTAGGCTTAGTCCCTTTGTTAATCAAGGGTCACCAAAGCGGAAAGAACTGCCTACTTATCCAGCACATGTTTTACACAGCTGATGCCCTTCAGATGTATGTGTCTCATACAGTTGAAATTAGAATTATTCGCCCCCCTTGATTTTTTTTCTTTTTTAAATATCTTGCAAATGATGTTTACCAGAGCAAGAAAATTTTCACAGTAAGTCTGATAATATTTTGTCTTCTGGAGAAAGTCTTATTTGTTTTATTTCAGCTGGAATAAAAGCTTTTTTTAATTTTTTTTAAACACCATTTTAAGGTAAAAATTATTAGCGCCTTCACTGAAAAAAAATAATTCAGAGATGATTCATTGGATTTACTCAATTTTTTTACGTAAAGTGGCTGTAAACAATTTATTTGGGCTGAATTTAAACAAACAAATTAAGTAGAATTTTATTAAATTTAATTAGTTTGTTTAAATTCAACACTAAATTGTTTGCAACAGTTTTGCAGACATCATTTTTTTCAGTGTTTAAGCTATTTTTTTTTTGCAATAGTCTACAGAACAAACCATCGTTATACAATAACTTGCCTAATTACCCTAACCTGCCTAGATAACCTAACCTAGTTAAGCCTTTAAATGTCACTTTAAGCTGTATAGAAGTGTCTTGAAAAATATCTAGTCAAATATTATTTACTGTCATCATGACAAAGATAAAATAAATCAGTTATTAGAGATGAGTTATTAAAACTATTATGCTTACAAATGTGTTGATAAAATATTCTCTCCATTAAACAAAGATTGAGGGAAAAATAAACAGGGGGCTAATAGTTCTGACTTCAACTGTATTTATGTATTACATAAGCATTGAGTTGCATTGTTCGTAATTACTCATGTAACAATTATTAACTTTTTTTTTAAAACAAAACTTAAATCAGACACTTTCTGTTCTGTTTTAATCAAATAAATTTTATTGCGTCCTTCTGGTAACCCAGAAATATCTGATCACAGTAGAAAAGGTTTTAAAATACGGTCTAAAAGAAAAACCAAACGTGTATTTGGCTGCTTAATCCTTAATGATTAACTGTCAAAAGCGGAGAATAATGAATGCAGATTTGTTAATTAAGTTCATTACAACGAATCGTTAGATTAGGAAACAATAATATCGAAAACAATTTTGTAAACGAGTCATATTTCATACAGCAATCAAAAGAAAACAGAGAGTAACAACAAAGTACAGTGATAATAATAAAAAGTAATATTTCCAAGCTCTTATAATAGGAAGTCCAAATATATATATGAAGTATTATAATATAATAAAGCACATGTTTTTAATGATGTTGGTTGCAATGATATTCGGAGTAAATAAAAACTGGAATGACATAAAGAGGAACTATCAAACTATTGCCACTTCTTCTTCATCGTCATCTTCATCTTCATAGTAGCGATTCCTCTTGATCATCTCCTCCACGGTCAGTGACTCCTCTGCCTCTTCACCATCCCAAAACCCCACATCTTGTGAGGTCCTGAGGGCTTTTTCTTCCACAGACGCAGAAAACTGAAGCTCAGGTTTCGTTTCCAGTCTTTCCTCATCTTCAGCAGCTCTGTGTTGTTGTAATTCAGGCTCCTTTTTTGTTTGTTTGGCCTCAATTTTCTCCGCCTCCTTCCTGTTTAATTGTATCTGAGGCTCCTTATTTGGTGTTTGTAGCTCCACCTCCTTTTTGATCACTAGCTCCTCCTCCTTTCTGTTTAATTGTATCTGAGACTGCTTATTTGCTGGTGGTAGCTCCGCCTCCTTTTTGGTCACATGTGTCTGAGACTCCTTATTTGCTAGTTGTAGCTCCGCCTCCTTTCTGTTGAATTGTGGCCGAGACTCCTTACTTGCTGGTTGTAGCTCCGCTTCCTTTTTGGTCACTAGCTCCTCCTCCTTTTGGGTTAAGTGAATCTGAGACTCCTTATTTGTTGGTTGTAGCTCCGCCTCCTTTTTTGTTATATGTATGCCAGCCTCATTTTCGCTCTGCTGCGGCTCTGCCTCTATTTTGGTGTGTTTGAGAATTGAAGTTGGCATCTTTTCCTTCTTCTCGATCTTGGATTGGCTGTCATCCTCCTTTGTATTTGCGTCTGGGATTTTTTCCTCAGTTTTAGCCATTGTCCGAGAGCGCAGGTCCTCCAGCGAGCCTCGTCGGACCACCTTTGGAACGGATTTTGCATCGTGATTTGAAGGGTTGGAGCTCAAGCTTGGCGCTAGAGAAAATGGCCGACTTCGCTCTCTGAGAGATGTGCTTCTCCGTAGGGTTTTTAGCTCCGCTCTTTCCGTGCTCTGCTGAGAAGATGGAGATTCATCCTCCGGGGGCCACTTTGCTCTGAAAAACCTGGACGGACCCTTGCTGACTTCAGCTGGACTGGAGACTTTGGCTCCTCCATCACTGTCTGCAGGGGGAGGCCACGCCACTCTCAGTTTTCTGGTTTCCACAGACGTGCTTTGAGGTCTTTCTGTTTGACTTCTGGACTCTATAATTGCGGTCTGCTCCGTGAATTTGGCCCCTCTATGCGACTCCTCTGCTTTTTCTACAAGCTTCACTGACACAGAGTTGGAGTTTTCCTCCGGTTCCTCCTGGCTTGTTCGTGGAGTCCACATTTCCTTGTGTTGTCGGTGGCCAAAGCCTTCGTCGTAGTTGCCTTTAGACTTGAAGAGCTGGTTGAAGTGAGGCTTACAGTAGATACTGCCATGCAGGGAAGCAAACGCCACCAAACTGAAATGAAAGTAAGCACATTATTATATATATATATTAAGGCTGTCAATATTAGCGCGTTAACGCACGTGATTAATTTGAAATATTTAACGCGTTAAAAAAAATTAACGCATTTATCGCAGTTGCAGTTTTTTTTTATTTCCTGTTGTGGTCGACGTGTGTTCAGGGCCGGGCACGCCCATAGAGGCGACCTCCTCACTTTCATCCGCGACACCCACCCCCTCCCTCCCTGTGCTAACTTTTAACCGCAAACCGGTAAGTTTCTTTTTCACTTTCGGGTTGATGGCGGCGTGATCACGGTTTGCCTACAGCGCCAGTTCAGCTTGCTCCGGTTCTGCGTGTGTTTAATGTGCAAAGAAATATGGATAAAGGAGAATATGGAACCATGTAAATGTACTCAGTGAAAGCGCCAGATGATGACGGAAGCTGTCAAAGACAGCCCATTCCTCTCTAAGTTGACTCCAAGCGCCCTCAACACTACACGCAACTTTTGTAAAGCGTCTGCTTCACGTTGATGTGTCAGAATCCTTGATAGAGAAATAAAGCCATACTTTAAAACGCTTAGTTTAAGCAAATTTGATTCGATCGTGCGTGTTGATGATCTGAAGGGAGTGGGCTGCTCTCTCTCTCTCTCTCTCTCTCTCTCTCTCTCTCTCTCTCTCTCTCTCTCTGTGTGTGTGTGTGTGTGTGTGTGTGTGTGTGTGTGTTTTCTGAATGAGTGTATGGTCTGTATGGTGATCCTCCAGCATCTGTACCTCTCCCAGAACCTGTGCATGTGTTTAATATTAGATAATGTCAGTGTGTGCTTGTTTAACCTGCTAATGGAAGAGGAGCTGTGTGTGTTGTTCCCGATAATGTCAATAGACTGGTCTGTCTTAGCAACTGGTTAAATCGTCACCTTAGAATTATAAGGTTCTGTCTGACATTTTTGTCAAAATTGAGTTATTGACATTCTTATTATATGACAACTTATTTACATTATGGGATGTTTTTTTATAAGTTGTTTACATTAAGACCTTTTATTTAAAAGCAAAAACAAATGTTACACACATACTGTTTGTTATGGAATGCAAAAACTTTGAAGCTCAATATCTCAAAATCATTCAGAACGCAGACAGAACCTTATAATTCCAGGGTGACGAAATGTTAAGGAGGACAAAGCTAAATTGTTTCTACTTTATAATTAATGTTCTCAACTCGCAATACAACTTTACACTGAATACAATTGTTTGTATTCAACACTTTATTCTTATAATTTTTCAATTTCTATATTTGCAATGCCTGTATTTAGGATTTTTTTTATTCGTGATTAATCATGATTAATCACACAAAAATGTGTGATTAATTAGTTAATTTTTTTAATCAATTGACAGCCCTAATATATATATATATATAGTGAGTGACAGTTCAAAATGATCACTACCGCTGCGTGTGATGCCACCATACACCACTCTCTGCAACTCTCACATGGTCGCGCACTGAAACGCGCAGGGCTGCACCTGGTCAGTACCTGGATGGGAGACCACATAGGAAAACTAGGTTGCTGCCGGAAATGGTGTTAGTGACGCTCTGTGAGTCTGCAGCCAAAAAACTCAACTCTGAACGTAAAAAGAGCGCTACGTCAGTAGGTGAGGTTTACGCTGAGGTGACAGCAGTGTTTGTGTTGTCAAAATGACTACAGAGAATTTTAAAGATGGAGGAGAGACTATCGGTCGCTGTTTCGAGTTTTCCGGGGCTGAATGACTTCACAAATCTTTAATATCACAATATTATTATTAGATATTACAATTATAACAATATCAACAGCAATGCTCGCACACAATACGCAGCTGATTCAGTGGTTGCCTAGCAACATAAAAAGCACAGCAAACTTCTTTTTTTCTTGTCAACAAAAAAGGCAGTGCGGTTTGCCTCAGGTTCTAAGAGTACTGAAAAGGGCGTTTGGTGTGTTTGGAAGCATCTGTTTTCTGTTGTAGTAAATGGTAGACCCGTGTTTTTGATCACCTGCTGGGTAGCAAGTCACTGAGTTAGCGTTTTACCATCAGCACTGAGCGCTCAGCATTTTTTTCAGCCTAGGTTAGTGTATGCTCCATGCAGCCAGTTTCGTTTCTGTCAACTTTGCGCTTTTGACTGTTTGGCGCCATCTTGTGACTAAATAATGCGCAGGTTAGTGTATACTCCATCAGGGTGTTTTCATTTCTATTGGCTTTGCGTTTAATTAAAGAATTAATAAACTATTGCAGCTCAGAGCAATGTGTTAGTGTATAAGGTTTATATTTTGTGGAAAGTAGCCATGTAATAAGCAAGATAAAGTACATCCAGGATGGTTGTTTTGCAGAATAAAAGCCCTTCAGTCTTATACCACAGTGCTCTGCTTTGTGTCGGGTTGCCGTTAAACTTGTCAGGCATTATTCTGCGATAACAACTTACTGCATGTACTTTATCTCTTATTTAACAATGACAATGAATGAATGAATAACCTGAGTTTGGTGCTACAGACGACACAGCGGAAGCACTTTTTGTGGTAAATCTGCTGATTGGCAACTAGTCTCTCCAGCTGGTAAACAGTCTGCTGGCAGGAAACACATCTGTCCGGGACGGCCACTTGAAATGGCTGTAAAGAAAAACAACTCATTATAAACATCTCTTCCTCAATGCAATTCAGTGTTATCAACAACATCTGATTACAAATCCATATTGCCAGTCAGCGGACTATGCCAAAAATGTTTTTAAATTTATACTGCAGGGCTGTTGAATGCTTGATTCTGATTGGCTTATGAGCATTCTAAGGTGTGTCGTTATTTTCAGATAAACCCACAGCTAAAGTAGTTCCGACAGGTTTTTATTTATGTTAAAACAAACCGTTTGAATTTATTGAAACATAAAATGTAGCATCATTACTCGTACTATGGGGTCTGTTGAATGCTTGATTCTGATTGACTGATGAGCATTCTAAGATGTGCCGTTATTTTCAGATAAACGCAGAGCTAAAGTAGTTCCGACAGGTTTTGATTTATGTTAAAACAAACCGTTTGAATTTAATGAAACATCAACTGTAGCATTATTACTAGTACTATGGGGTCTGTTAAATGCTTGATTCTGATTGGCTGATGAGCAATCTAGGGCGTGCAGTTATATTCAGATAAATGCACAGCTTAAGTAGTTCCGGCAGGTGTTTGATGACATTACAGCTATACTTTATGTTACATCATCTTTGTATCAAATAATAATAAAAAAAACATCAACATGATTCTGTAGTCCTGTAGGATTATGAAGATAACAACTCCCATGATTTTACACTCTGTCTTCAAAATATGCCTTTGTTTGTTGCAAATACACTTCTTCTAGTGGCCAAAATCACATACTACACCTTTAAATCTTCATATGAACAGAACGCATATTAGATAATTTGTATTATAAACAAAGTCAAGACCACAGACCTTGGTGACCTTATGAAACTCTTTGTTCTCTGATAAGAGAGTTTCAGTGCCGGGACTTGATGCGTTTACATGCTCTCCTAAAGGAAACACAAACAAACACACATGACTGTATTCTGTACCAGTGGATGTACTGAATATTTAATGTCTCTATGATAGTTTCAACAGTATTCTCCATCCACAATTTACATCACTTAATTCATGCAGTGCTTAATTACATTAATAATAGATTCATATGCTTTAACCTCACATTAATAACTATTTATGAAATCAGCTTATGGTTTCAGATTCATATAGAATAAACGAACTCACCATTGATCTTTGCGATGTTTGTTTTAGGGACTTTGCTCTGTTTTTAATCAGAAAGATGGAGAAGAAACAAGCATTGAGAAATACCGTTGTAGACTTGTTCAGTCGTAAGACAAACATTTTAATATTGGCACAAACATATTCATGAAAGCTTGTAGTAATTTAGGATTTTTAATGTTCCTGAAGGTGTCTTTTGCTCAGTAAGGCTGTTTATATAATCATAAAAACAGTAAAAGTGGTAATATTGTAAAAAAGTACATCAATCAAGTCCTTAGAATCACATGATTGTTCAGAAATCCTGTTAAAGATGATGATTTGGTGCTTAAATATTATTAATTGTTACTCGGGATCAATTACTGACATTGTTGCCATCATATTTTTGTAGAAAATGTTCAAGATTTTGTTTTTATTCTTTATTAAACAGATAAAAATAACAGTATTTATTTGAAGTAAAACTCATTATTGTGCATTTTAAATGTCTTTAATGTCATGGTTTTGATCAATTTATGTTTCGTTACTCAGCGTTGATAAAAATCAGAAATGTTTCTCGAGCATCAAATTATCATATCAAAGCGATTTCTAAAAAAAATCATGTGATACTGAAGGAGTAAAAATGCTGAAAATCACAGAAATAATTTAAACTTTACAAAATATTACAGTACAAAAAGTATGTTTTCTGTTCTTACTCAAATGAATGAGCATGTTTTAATGTTCCTTAGACATTAGTGCGTATGCTTATACATAACATCATAAATCATATTAATACGCCTTAACTGGGGTAAATAACAGTGAATTCAGTCATATTTTATTATTAAAATGAAATAAATCAAATCTGTGCAAGTGTACTTACTTTTGTTACATTTTATAATTAATGTCCCCACAAGGATAGTAAAACCTAGAGAATTTTTTAACGTTGTGTGGAGTGCTGATTAAAAACTTATTAAAAACTAAATGATGTCTATCTGAAAGTGTAGAAATATTAATATTAAATATTTAATGCAAACATTATTCCTGTAAGGTTTGTGTTTGGAGATAGAAAATACATATTTGGTCAATATAAAACAGTATATGTGTATGGAAAGTCCCTAATTCACTGACAAATAATGTGCAAGTGTGTGCGTATGAGTGTGTATTCCTTAAGTTGTCCCCACAAGTTTAGCAAAACCAGTCAATTTTGACCTTGTGGGGACATTTTTTGGGGTTCCTGTGAGAAAACGGTTCAGAATCACACAGAATGTGAAAGTATTTTAAAAATGTTTGAGCCAAGGAGTACGAGAAAAGGCTTAGGAGTACGGGGAAAGATTATACAGTCTATACCAGGGGTTCTCAAACTCGGTCCTGGAGGGCTGGTATCCTACAGATTTTAACTCCAAATTGCCTCAACACACCTGCAAGGATGTTGCTAGAAAGCGATTATCTAGTCCAGGTGTGTCTGATTGGGGTTGGAACTAAACTTTGAGGACACCGGCCCTGAAGGACAGAGTTTGAGAACCCCTGGTGGAGTTAAAAATATTTGGTGCTTTGTTGGATTATTTTTAACCTTTATGTGGTTATTTATTAATAACTCAACCAGTTGGGTTAAATGTTTGGTGCTTTGTTGGGTTATTTTAACCTTTATTTGGTTATTAATAACTTAACCAATTGGGTTAAATGTTTGGTGCTTTGTTGGGTTATTTTTAACATTTTTTTGGTTATTTATTAATAACTCAACCAATTGGGTTAAATGTTTGGTGCTTTTTTGGGTTATTTTTAACCTTTATTGGGTTATTTATTTAATAACTCAACCAGTTGGGTTAAAAATTTAAATTTCAACAGTCAACTGATTCGCATGCGTCATAAAGTTTATTTAAGCTCCAATGCAATCAAATTTCAGACATTAAACTGTTTACATTAATCATTGCGTTATGGAAATTTACTGACAAGTTCCAGTTATTTCAGTTTCTTCCCATGAGAATTGTGCAAATGGATGAACAGCAGTGCACCATTGACCATATAAAATAGACCTGCACATTTTCATTGTTTTTTTTCTCTCTGTGTGTTTAAGATACTCCTGGAGATGTTGCAGCCCTCAAGCTATCATTTTCCCATTGCTAAAATGGATAAGTACATGTGTTTTGTTGTTATTTGGGCCTGTATAAGTGTGCAAATTTGCAATTCTTAATTTCTGTTTCAAGGTTGGAGCAAGCATCATTTGGTATTTTGAGGAGTAGGAGCAGGAGAGGCATCAAATCCCACCAAAGTGACACCAAAGCAAGACCAATCTTTTAGAAGCGTGTATGTGGTTAAAATGTATTGTACACTGTGGACACTGAGTGAAGCCTGCTGCAGCTGCTGGACAGCCTCTACAGCTCACAGAACTCCATATTCTGCTTCATCAACACATGATTTTCTGTTTCTAACTGTCTGCACTTTGTTCTTCATTATTTGTGATTCTTGTTTTATTTTAACAAATGTGTCTTGAATTTAAAATGTATTGAAAATAAAGTATTTTAGGTATTTTTAAAAACTGTATGTTATTTATTTACACAGCTATAATTATAAAATGAATAGTAGTACTAGTAATAGTAACAGTAGTAATACCAAAATGCAGGGGCGGACTTGGACCAAAATTCAGCCCTGGCAGTTGATGACCAACTTGGAGGGGGGGGGGGGGGGGGGGGGGGGGG
>CAIGQZ010031698.1:2566671-2582787 GCA_903798205.1 Danio tinwini | reverse complement strand
TCAAAATAGTTCAAAATACCCCAACATATAACCCAACTTTAGGTTGTGATAGGTGGAATGCCAGAATGGATCTAAATAACCCAATGCAGTGGGTTAAATTATATAACCCAATGCAGTGGGTTAAAATAACTCATAGTTGGAAAGGTGCTATAACAACCTAAAGTTGGGTTATATGTTGGGGTATTTTGAACTATTTTGAACTAATTTTAGTTTTTAGGTTTGGTTTAGGGAAAGAGCCTATAATGTATATACCATATAAATGTGTACGTAATGCATTTACCATATAAAATGCATTACGCCTATACAGTAAGGTCCTTATAAACCACCAAAACAAGTATGTGTGTTAGACTTCACACAAAAAAATGATTTATTGGATTCATTAATTTATTTCAGATTTGTTTTCAAGGTAAATGGTTGCAGAAAGTTTATATCGGCTGAATTTTAACAAATTAATTAAATTGAGTAAAGTTCAGCTTAATTTGTTTGTTTAAATTCAGCCCATATACATTGTTTGCAACCACTTACCTTAAAAACTATCTAGCAAACCCAGTGAATAATGTTTTTTTAGTGCAGTAGATACACGTTTCCTACCAGTGTCTGCCCATGACCAGCAGGTGGCGGCATCTCCTTGTTACCAGCGCAGAAAACATTGTCATCTGCTTCTGATTGGCTGGCCTGAATCAAACAGACAATTATTACTATCATTATTATTAATATCAATGACTAAGCACCCCTCAAAACAGGCAAATTTACGCTACTGAAAGATCAGAATACACTTTCCTTTACGTCCCACATGAAAAATACCAAAGTAATTTTCAACCATACTACAGTAAAGGCCATAGGTAACTTCACAATAAGATTGTATTAGGTAATGTTTATGCATTTATAAGGTGCACAAACAATAAACAAACATTTATTATTGGTTCATGTTAGTTAATGGAAATAAACTTGTTCACCATTAGTTCATCTTAGCTCACAGTGCATTAACTAATGTTAACAAGCATGACTTTGAATGTTAATAATGCATTAGTAAATGTTGAACTATTATTAATAAATGCTCTACAAGTGTTGTTCATAATTAGTTTATGTTAGTAAACACAATGAAACCTTATTGTAAAGTGTTACCAATGTATTACATACTGTAGTATTAACCGTAGTGAACTGATAATAAATACTGTAATATACTTTAGTTGAACTACAATAAACTGTAAGCAATATGTTTAGAAAACTGCAGTATTGGGTCATTTGTTTATATTGCTATGCTTGTTGTGTTAGAGTAGCAACTATAGAATCACCAGGACAGATTAATTCCCATATCTTACAATAATAAGCTTCAACAACACTGTAGTATTTACTATTCGATCTTCATATAGCAGGGTATTTAATTTTTGCATGATTCAGCTGTTTCTTTGCATCTGCACACACAAGAAACATACTCACAGAGCGGGAAACTGAGGCCTGCTTGCACACTGCTAGCTGATATCTGGTCAATCTGTCTTTAATGGAGCCGGTGCGTTTCAAAGGGGATGTGCCTGTCACAAAGGATAACATTTTCACTTTCTCAAACAGAAAATATTGCATTGATAAAAGTGCGATGTAATGACTTTTGTTTTGTTTTGTGTGTGTGATTTGTGTGTATTTACCTTTGCTGGCCTTATGTGTGTCTGCATTCTCTGAGCTGCCATTCGCTTCTGTTTGCACCTAAAAAACCAGGAACAAACCCAGCTATGTTAACAAGTGACAGGCTGAAAACATAAAAAAAGTATTGAACATATCATGTTTTTTTCCTGGGAATAATATTTCTAAAGAAGCTGACATGGAATTGAAGAAGATTTTGGTAAAAACCCAAACAATACAAACATAAAAACAGGAGAAAGAACTGAACCACTGAAACGTATTTAATAATTTAATAAAAGGCTTTATTTGCCTGTCAGCTTAAAGACGCCTCTCATATGGAGAATGAAGTCACATGCATTGCTCAGATGTGAGTTAGTTTCTCACAGACTTCGACAGAGTGTCAACATCTTGATGGTTCTGTGGGTCTCTAAATCTGAGCTTTATTTTGAATTCTCTATTGGATTAGATCAGGTGATTGGCTGGGCCATTCCACAGCTTGATTTTCTTTCTCTGAAAGCATCTGAGAGTTTCCTTGGCTGTGTTTTGGATCATTGTCTTGCTAAAATGTCCACCCTGGTTTCATCTTCATCCTCCTGCTAATGTAGATGTTGGACTAAAGCAGAGTAAGGGCAGAGGGTTGCTGAAAAACTCCTGAGAGATTTCAGCTGCTGTCTGGGCTTTCACTGCCGAACTACACCTCCCTTTCTTCATGTGTTCAATACTTTTAAATTTTTTTTCTTTGCATATATGGATTTCTATGGTTGTTACCAACATCCGGGGAAATTTTCAAGTCAATGGCACCTTTAGAAATATGATTTCTGAGAAAAATGGTGAATGATTCATTGATTCTACTGTGATTTCACCCACATACCACATGTACATCTGCAAGATGTATTTTAAAGTTTGCTTGGTCTGAAAAACATCTGCTAGGTCTGATTAACATCTATAAAAAGTCTGCCTTAGTACATTCTAAATTTGAGGTTTTCTAAATTAAAGACATTTCCTAAACAACTATTTAACATCCGAAAACCTCCCAACAGGCACACAACATCATAAGACGTCAATATTAGGTTAGATTTAGGTCATGACTGTCAGGTGACCAAAATTAAATGTCTAGCCAGCGTCTAAGGACAACGTTATTTTGATGTCCAATAACGAGGTCAAATAACGTTGATATTTGGTTGATTTTAGGTTGTGTTGAAAAGTGACCAACATCCAACGTCTGATAGATGTCATAGTGGAAACGTCCACCCAATGCCAAAGTGTAACATGATTAGACGTTGATATTTGGTTGATTTTAGGTTGGACATTGGACATTAGAATCAACCGTATTTTCATTTCCATGACATTAGTTTGTCAAAATTACTTCATGATGACGTCCTGTGTCTGCAGGGTTACGTCAAATAGACATTTTGGACACAAACATTCTATTAAATGTAAATACACACATTCAATAGATGCCTCGATGACAGTGTATCCTTATTTAGATTAGTCCTTTAAAGATAGTATAGTAAAAAGTATAATTTAAGTTTCACTATCATAATTGCAACAGAGTGGCTTAACGAAGACCAACTGAAGAGGAACATTCATTCATTAATTTTCCTTTAGCTTAGTTACTTATTTATCAGGGGTCGCCACAGTGGAATGTCCTTCCAGCCGCAAACCAGTACTGAGAAACACCCATACACACTCATTCACAGACATACACTACGACCAATTTAGTTTATTCAATTACCCTATAGCGCATGTGTTTGGACTGTGTGGGAAACCAGAGCACCCGGAGGAAACCCACATCAACATGGGGAGAACATGCAGCAAACTCCACACAGAAATGCCAACTGACCCAGCCGGGGCTCGAACCAGCAACCATATTGCTGTAAGGCGACAGTGCTAACCACTGAGCCACCGTGCCGCCCTCTCAAAACTTTAAAAACCAAAATGAGCTTTTAAAGTCCTCTCTGAGCTCATGCGCCCTGACCATCATAAAACACTTTCACCAAAAAGCCCAAACTGTGGGTTTTAGCAGTGTCTGCATTTACAACATGAACATAGATTGCTTGAATAAACCAGGTTACATCAGCGAGAGAAAAAGGCGATCAGTGTGCAGTGTGAGAAAGCTTTTATAGTCCTCCAGAGACCTGCTGGGCTTTAAGAAGGCCATACCAGTCACATGAAATCATCAACACTGTATACAACACTCGCATGAAGCCAGCGGATAGAGAATAATTGTGTTCTCAAGGTGAGCAAGACAAGGCTGCATAATATTGGGAAAAACAAACATTGCAATATTTATTTTTTCTTCAATATACAGTTGAGGTCAAAATTAGTCGCTCTGATGTAAATTGTTTTCTCTTTTTCAAGTTTTCCCAAATGATGTTTAACAGATTCAGGAATTTTTCACAGTATTTCCTATAATATTTTTTCTTCTGGAGAAAGTCTTATTTGTTTTATGTCGGCTAGAATAAAAGCAGTTTAAAATTGTTTAAAATTCATTTTAAGGTCAATATTATTAGCCCCCTTAAGCAATATTTGTTTTGGATTGTCTACAGAACAAACCACTGTTTTACAATGACTTGCCTAATTACCCTAACTTTACCCTAATTAACCTAGTTAAGCCTTTAAATGTCACTTTAAGCTGAATACTAGTAAATATCTAGTCAAATATTATGTGCTGTCATCATGACAAAGATAAAAGAAATCAGTTATTAGCAATGAGTTATTAAAACTATTATGTTTATATAAATGTGTTGAACAAATCTTCTCTCTGTTAAACAGAAATTGAGGAAAAAGCATATAGAGGGGGGTGAATTATTCTGACTTCAACTGCATGTCATACACAAGAAGCTTATCTAAATCAGCTGGGTTAAATAAGAGACATGCAAAATATGCAGATCAGTAGGGAGTGAGGACCGGGATTGAGAAATGTGTTAATTAGTATTCAAATTAATCCAAATACAGTTGAAGTCAGAATTATTCGCCCCCTTTGAATTTTTTTTTTCTCTTTTTTAAATGTTTAACAGAGCAAGGAAATTTTCACAGTATGTCTGATAATATTTTTTCTTCTGTAGAAAGTCTTATTTGTTTTATTTCGACTAGGATAAAAGCTGTTTTAATTTTTTTAAACACCATTTTAAGGTCAAAATTATTAGCCCCTTTAGGCTATATTTTCCGATAGTCTACAGAACAAACCATCATTATACAATAACTTGCCTAATTACCCTAACCTGCCTAGTTAACCTAATTAACCTAGTTAAGCCTTTAAATGTCACTTTAAGCTGTAGAGAAGTGTCTTGAAAAATATCTAATATTATTTACTTTCACCATGACAAAGATAAAATGAATCAGTTTTTAGAGATGAGTTATTAAAACTATTATGTTTAGAAATGTGTTGAAATAATCTCCTCTCTGTTAAACAGAAAACGGGGCAAAAAATAAACAGGGGGCTAATAATTCAGGGGGGCTAGTAATTCTGTATTTAAAACTCCTGCCACACAATAAACAGTAAAACAGTGGTTCCCCATGTTTTTTTGCATGCCCTGCAGTAAAACACAATTTACTAGCATCTGTCTGCACATAAAAACAACGAGAAAGTAGCACAGTCATATAGAAAACCTATTCTGGATGAATGGCTCATTTCAATATTTTATCTGTTACTGACAGTGTTGGGTAAGTTACTTCAAAAGTAATTAATTACTAAGTACATCATTCATTCATTTTCATTCAGCTTAGTCTCTTTATTCATCAGGGGTCGCCACAGCAGAATGAACCGCCAACTTATCCTGCATTTGTTTTACACAACGCAACCCAGTACTGGGAAACACCCAAACACTCTCACATTCACACACACTACAGCTGATTTGGTTTATTCAGTTCCCCTATAGAGCATGCGTTTGGACTTGAAGGGGAAACCAGAGCACCCGGAGGAAACCCACGCCAACACAGGGAGAACATGCAAACTCCACACAGAAAGGCCAACTGACGCAGCCGGGATTCGAATCAGCAACCTTCTTGCTGTGAGGCAACAGTGCTAACCACTGAGCCACAGTGTCGCCCCTAATTACTTCATTAAAATTGTATTTCAATTACATTTTTTATTACTGTATCTTGGGCATCACGGTGGCGCAGTGAGTACCACGATCGCCTCACAGCAAGAAGGTCATTGGTTCGAGCCCCGGCTGGATCAGTTGGCAATTCTGTATGGAGTTTGCATGTTCTCCCCATGTACGCATGGGTTTCCTCCGGGTGCTCCGGTTTCCCCCACAGTCCAAACACATGTGGTATAGGTGAATTGAATAAGCTAAATTGTCCGTAGTGTATGAGTGTGAATGCAAGAGTGTATGGGTGTTTCTCAGTGTTAGGTTGCGGCTGGAAGGGCATCCGCTGCTTAAAACATATGCTGGATAAGTTGATGATTCATTCCCCTGTGGCGAGCCCTGATTAATAAATGGACTAAGCCGAAAAGAAAATGAATGAATTACTGCGTCTGAAAAGTAACTCAGTTACTCAATAAGTTATTAAATGACTTGACTCGACACAACTCAATGCATAAATGCATTACATATAAATCTCAATGCCATATAAACTAAAATTAAACTCAACGACGACTTAAATCGCAGCCAAACAGGACATCTTAGCTTCATTATATGAATCAAAACACAAAGCATTTCAAAGCAACGACACACTATTTTTTATGCATACCATATATTGATATAAATTCATAAATAAGCTAATTGTTTTGGCGGCACGGTGGCTCAATGGTTAGCACTGTCGCCTCACAGCAAGAAGGTTGCTGGTTCGAGTCCTGGCTGGGCCAGAGTTCTCCCTATGTTGACGTGGGTTTCCTCCGGGTGCTCAGGTTTCCCCCGCAAGTCCAAACACATGCGCTATAGCGGAATTGAATAAACTAAATTGGTTGTAGTGTATGTCTGTGAATGAGTGTGTATGGGTGTTTCTCAGTACTGGGTTGCGGCTGGAAGGGCTTAAAACATATGCTGGAATAGTTGGCGGTTCATTCCGCTGTGGCGACCTCTGAAATAGAGACCAAGCCGAAAGAAAAATAATAAATCAATAAGAGATCATTGTTTCTCAAGCATGTTCAATCTACTTTATCAGTTAATTCTTCTGCTTCTCTTAATTGATTTATCCAGAACTGTTGAATTTATGCACAATATTTCAACAGGAACATTATAAGTAACTGTAATTAAATTACCTGAAAATGAAAAGTAATCTAATTACATTACTTTGAAACTTATTACACCCAACACAGGTTACTGAGCTTGCACAGGTAAGCGATTTTATTACTAGCTTCATGTTAACACATTAACATGCAGCCCTGTGTTTTAACGTTCTACTAACTAAAGATTATTAGCATTAACTGTCACATATGTTGTTCATAATCATGTAGGTTGTTCTGAAAAGAGCACAAACGCTCCTCTCTGTGTCTCAGGACAGGGACGTGTCTCTTTCTTTTGTCTGTTTTGGGAGGCAGGAATCGTCAGAAACAAATGGCTCACTGTGACCGAACAATAGACCGGCTTGTGTCTGAATGTGCCTTTGCTTTAGGGGTTTTACAGATCATGACTCACAGCCTAAAGGCACAGACTCCACCTACAGCTAAAGAACACACTTTAGTACATTAATAAACACCAAAAACAATGCGATCTGAATCTTCAGAGCACATTTCCAACAACAAAACCAACACTGAGATATGCAGAATATTTATAATTAAGACTTTCTTTGATTAGTAGTAATATTATTTTGCATATTTATACTGTGTGTTTTTGTGTAAGGGATAATGTAAGCCAGTTGTTATCACAGATTATTACATGGCTGTCTGGAATACTTGATTCTGATTGGTCAGTCGCAACATTATATGGTATGTTATTCCCAGATAACAACCGCTGAATAACACAGGCTCATCCGGGAGCTGAAAATCATCTTGACCGTCAGTGAATACGTTCAATGTATCTACTTTGTCACTGTGTTTGATTGTTTGACACCTTATTGTGAATGAATATGTACAGTAGGTTAATGTATGCTCCATTCAGCCAGTTCGTTTTCTGTTAGCTTTGTGTTTTTGACTGTTTGGTAGCATCTTGTGACTGAATAATGCGCAGGTCGGTGTATACTCCATTCAGCTGTTTTCATTTCTGTCAGCTTTGCGTTTAATTAAAGAATTAATAAATTATTACGGCTCAGAACAATGTTTTGTGTCTAATGTTTATGTTTTAGCCGTGTAATGAAGGGATTAAGTACTATACATCTAGGATGGTTGTTTTCCCAGAATAAATTTTTTTGTAATGTTTTGGCAAAACATTACAAATTTATTCTCATTATCATACATTATTTTATTTTTATTTTTCTAAAGCAATAGATTTGAATGAGCTTGAATGAGAATTCACTACAATGGATAATCACTGCTTTGCTTGAAAATGTGTACAACTTTTATGGTTTTGCGTTTCATATGTTTGTTTGTTTTTTTATCAGGTTTATGAGGGACTCTCCAGTTAGATCCACCACACGATCAGATAACACGAAAGCATGGCATTTCCGTCTTTAGATGTTGTCTAAGATAGGTCTAGGAATGCTGGAGGAATGTTCAACATTTTGCAGTTCTTGAAAAATTCTTAAGTAGCTACTTCTCAAATATCTTCCTAAGAAACGCTTTTTTGTTGTTGTTTTTTAAAGGTTCAAGACACCCTGGAGTACTTTTACACAGATTTGTGTGTGTTGAGCATCATTTAAGACAACATTAGCACCTGTCAGCTTTAATCGTGGGGAAAAATGGATATTTTTGAGCTTTTGTCAGCCAATTTCATCTTCTGGGTTTAAAATAATTTTTGGGGCTGATCAAAATCGGTGACGTTTCGTGGATCTGCAAGTGGAGTGATGACGGTCGGTTTCTCATTATTATTCATAGTGGAGTTTTCTTATCCTATGCTTTCCGAAGTCAAGGCAGACCTGCCAAGCTGTGAGACCCAATGACTGGGTGAGATCGCGTTCGTGCACATCACTGGTCGCATGTGTTTCTATGACTCACGGGGTTTGTTGCATATTTTTCCTCACGATGCTGTCGATGCTGTCGATACTGTAAAGCTGTTGGTTTGCAGCAAACATTTTTGCCAGCAGAGCTGTATGAGAATTGGAGAATGGCAGACTTTGACTTTTATCAGTTGAGTTCGTTACCATTCAGACACATCGCCTACACTGTAAACCCTAATGTTGTCTTTACTTAAACAATCAAGTAAAGTTGACTGAACAATACTTAAAATTTTGCATTATAGTCCTGTCACCTAAAAATATAAGTTAATTTAACTTATATACAAAGAAAATGCTTACACTTAAGATTTCAAGTATAGTAAGTTTAAAATCACAATTAATCCTTTGAAAAAAAAGGTCGTTTTTAAGGTCTTTTTTTATCAGAAAACAAGGCTTCATGTATAATTATTCACCATAATTGGAATAAATGACTACTTATTTTTCTTTAAAAAAAAAATTCCATAGTATATAATTACACACAGACACACACACTGAACTGAACAATTTAAGTATAATCTACCAAACAGGCAAGTTAAATAAACTTAAATATGCAGGTTCTGGGAGACTCCATTACTAAATTAAATTGAGGCAATGAGTTTACTCAATTTATTTCGTTCAGTCAACTTATTAGGGTTTTCAGTGTATATCTGTGCTGCCGTATTCGCACATGTTTAAAATCCTCCAGATTACCAGCAGGGTTAATGGTCGGAACAGACAGGGAAAGAGACCTGCTGCACTGCTATCCACTGTACCTGCATTCAGACCCAGGGATTGAGGAGGAGAGAAGTCCTCCTCATTTATAGTGTTCATATAAACATGATTATATTAATAATGATATAACAAATTGTGGTTATGTGTATATTAAATGATGAATAACATGCAGCAGGGCATTAAATTACTTACTGTTTATTTCTTTGCATTTTAACTTTGTAAACTATAAAATCTATGGTCTCCTCATGGTTTGTGTCTCATTTTGTGAGCCCACTGACAACAGATGTTCGCTCCACACTTTTCCCCTGCTCTGCCGGCTAGGTAGACTTGAACTAAAAGAGGAGGGTTTCATGGCTCTTTAAAGTGTGCTGCTTTTTTTTAAAAGCTAAATATCACAAAACACATGTACAAAATAGTACAAAATAAACATTGCAAAGCCTATGCATAAGCCTATTTTTAGGAAACATTTTGATGCTAATTTTTCGAAAACCTTTTCATAATAAAACTGCAAAAAAATATTTCTATATCTTAATACTTTTGGCTCCATATCTGTTTAGTAATCATTCAACCAATTATTTTTGCTTTTTAATATATTTTTCCCACATTTTTCGAGTGCCTTGGACTTACTTTTGCTGTTTATTCTGATGAATGCCATACAGAAAGAGCACTGGCACATTAGTTAAGCCTCCCCCTGAGCACGTTTTGTTTGATTTGTCAATTATTTTTGCTGTTTGTTCAAACTACTTATTTAAAATGAGCTGAATCAACACAATCCCAAGTTTTATAAGGGACAACTCAATTGTTTTATGTTCAATCCACTTAAATTTGTGTTAATTTAACGTATTAGATTTGTGTCTGGCAACATGAAGGAATTGTGTGAAACGCAGCATTTTTTAAAGTGATTTTTTTTTTACTACAAACAAGATAACAACTGGAATCAGAATGAAGAAGCTCATCTTTATCAGTTTCTATTTTTGAAGATCCTACAACAAACATTATTGTCTGTAGTGTTTCATCAGCAAATAAGGAAGGAAAAAAGCCTCATCCATAGAAATGAAAACATTATTGGTTTGTCAATATAACCACAGGAGATTCAGTTGATGATACAGTTTATCACATGCTTTCTAAAAAACAGAAAGGTAGATGTTTTTCCCCGTTACATTGTACCTGTTCTGCAGGTTTATGCTTAACACAATTTAATAATGTGAGCTATCCTTGGAATTCAACTTCTGACACTGAAATGTGGTTTGGACATTTAGTGGCATTTAAATGAAGTGATTGAGTTACTAACAGGCACTGAATGAACAAATACAGCACAGAAAACTCTACACTTGGTGTTTATTACATCTGCTGTAGATGCCAATTTTTGAGTGTAAGTAAAAACAATGTTGTTTTTGTATGTCTCTTTAAATGAAAATGAGCTGATTTCCAAAAGAGGGCGGAGCCTTAACAGTCTGCCTCTCAGATATTCTGAAAATAAATAAAAATATCAGTTTTTATTGTTGATTATTATTTTTGGTGCTATCTTGTGAATGAATAACTCACAGGTTAGTGTATACTCCATCAGCTGTTTATGTATCTGTCAACTTTGCGTTTAATTAAAGATTACTAAACTATTACGGCTCTGAGCAATGTTTTGTGTTTAATGTTTTTGTTTTGTGGCAAGTAGCCGTGTAATAAACAGGATGAAGTACATTCAGAATGGTTTTCACAAAATAAAATTCAGATAAAAATACTGTTTGTTTTTGTGTGTCACTTTAAATGCAAATGAGCTGCTGCTCTCCACCCCCTTTCTGAAATAGGGCAGAGTCTTTTTTTATAATCGATTATCGTATGACACTTTTTTGTGTCTGAATAATGCGCAGGTTAGTGTATACTCGATCAGCTGTTTTTGTTTCTGTCAGCATTGCGTTTTTGAATGTTTGGCGCCATCTTGTGTCTAAATAATACACAGGTTAGTGTATACTCCATCAGCTGTTTTTGTTTCTGTCAGCTTTGCATTTTTGACTGTTTGGCGCCATCTTGTGTCTGAATAATGTGCAGGTTAGTGTATACTTCATCAGCTGTTTTTGTTTCTGTCAGCTTTGCGTTTTTGACTGTTTGATGTCATCTTGTGTCTGAATAATGCACAGGTTAAGGTATACTTCATCAGCTGTTTTTGTTTCTGTCAGCTTTGCGTTTTTGACTGTTTGGTGCTATCTTGTGTCTGAATAATGTAGAGGTTAGTGTATACTCCATCAGCTGTTTTAATTTCTGTCAGCTTTGCGTTTTTGAATGTTTGGCGCCATCTTATGACTGAATAATGCGCAGGTTAGTGTATACTCCATCAGCTGTTTTCGTTTCTGTCAGCTTCACGTTTAATTAAAGATTACTAAACTATTATGGATCTGAACAATGTTTTGTGTTAAATGTTTTTGTTTTGTGGCAAGTAGCCATGTAATAAAAGGAATAAAGTACATCCAGGATAGTTGTTTTTGCAGGATAAAGCTAAAAAGTCTGTTTTTGTGTGTCTCTTTATATGCAAATAAGATGCTGCTCTCCACCCCATTTCCCGCCTTTACAGCCTGCGTCTCAGATACTCTGAAAATAAATAAAACTTGATTATTGTTTGGCACCATCTTGTGTCTGAATAATGCAAAAGTTAGTGTATACTCCATAAGCTGTTTTTGTTTCTGTTAGCTTTAAGTTTAATTAAATAATTAATCAACTACTACAGCTTAGAATAATATTTTGTCTAATGTTTATGTTTTTTAGCAAGTAGTGGCGTAATAAACAGGATAAAGTACATCCAGGATGGTTGTTTTCGCAGAATAAAGCCCAGCTAAAAAAAAAGCTGTTTTTGTGTGTCTTTTTAAATGCAAATGAGCTGCTGCTCTCCACCCCCTTTTCAGAAGAGGGCGGGACCTTTACAGCCTGTCTCTCAGATATTCTACAAAATAATCGATTATCTTTGATGCTATTTTGTGTCTGAATAATGCACAAGTTCGTGTATACTCCATCAGCTGTTTTAGTTTCTGTCAGCTTTGCATTTAATTAAAGAATCAATAAAATATTACGGCCCAAAACATTATGGCCCATGTTTTGAAATCAGTTTTTATTATTAAATATCATTATGTTGTGTTCATGTGACATTGTGGTTCTTCATCATTATAAATGTTTATTACGTGCTTTAAAGGTCACGTGAAGTGCTTTGAAATATGCATTTTTATTCGATGTTTGTCGTAATCTCAAGTAAAAAAAATTAAGAGAGGGTGGAACAGTGTAGCTCCTCCCTCTTTTCTTACAAACAGCCAATAGCGTTTTGTTTTATCACAGCTCTGCTAGTGAGAGTGGTTGAGCTCAAGTGCATCAAATGAAAAGCAAATGAGAAGTGTTTTGAAGGGTCGTGTCAAATAATAGAGAGCATTTGATTAGTCAAGATTTGATGAGAAACTAAAGTATGAGGTGACGTGAATAAAATACGGATGCTAACATCTAAAAAACTTTATTTTTATTTCATGAGACCTTTGAAGCCACATCAGATTAAACTCACAATATTTGGGTTTCCAAGCGCACACAGAGAAAAGTCAATGTCATTTAAGCACTGATATATTTTTGTATATACGCTGACAAAAATACAAGGTTATAACAAAAGCACATAAAGGTCACATGAACACAGTCTGTTATGTGTACTAATGTAAGCAGCTGGGAAAGAAATCACATATTTAATCTGTGTAATAAAAAAATGACAGCAGTGTAATTTACAGCATCTACCGCTGTTTGAACCGTGAACTAGATCTGTGAACTACATTAGAAAAGCAGAAAATCACTCGCCGCTCCCGAGCTTGAACAGAACGCAATTTAGAATGCGATTTATGCTAATGAAGGTCATCAGTCGTGGGAGGAGCTTGTGATGTCACACAGGGGAATCTGGAACTTATTTAATAGTTGTTGTTTTTTGCCATAGATGATTGTTGAATCAACCTGAACAACATTAATACAGTGTCCGTCTGTTTCCTGTTTTTACTGATTAATGGAAATTATAAAGAAAGAAGTAGCTAATTTAGCATAAGTGCCCGTTGTAAACTTTTCAAAGGCATTGAGCTAAACTATAATTATTTATTCGATTGTCTTTTATTAGCACAAAAGAAGATCTGCACATTTAATTTAATTTCTAAAATACTAAAACTGGCAATGTTTTGGTCAAAAAAACCTTCATTAGGCTTAGTCTCAGGGTCTTTGACGGCAGTTTTAATATTTCCTAAATAACAATGATTGTGTGGAGATCTTCATTGTGCTTTTTGATGAAATATTTTTAAACTCCTGATTGAGACCTGTTGACCTGTTGGATGTGCATAAACCTTTTTTATGTCTGACTCTCCAACCCCCCACCCCCCACTCCCCCAACACCAAATTTTCATTCAATTTGAACTAAGAAATTAGTATTGTAGTATTTATTTAAATAAATAAATGCTTAAATCAAAGTATCTGCCTATTTTGCTTGAGATAGACTGTTATAATCAGCATTTGAAAAAAAGGGCCTAAAAATAAAATAAATAAATGTTATTAAAATAATTAATTTATTAAATAAAATTTTAAATAAATTATTTAAATACATTAATTAATAAAATACATATTAATAAAAATAAATAAATGTAAACATCTAATAAAATAAGTAATAGTTCATTCATTCATTTTCTTTTCGGGTTAGTCCTTTTATTAATCTGGGGTCGATACAGCGGAATGAACCGCCAACTTATGTAGCACATGTTTTATGCAGCTGATGCCCTTCCAGCTGCAACCCATCTCTGGGAAACATCCACACACACTCATTCACATTCATACACTACGGGCAATCTTCATTCATTCATTCATTCATTTTCTTTTCGGCTTAGTCCCTTAATTAATCCGGGATCGCCACAGCGGAATGAACCGCCAACTTATCCAGCATATATTTTATGCAGCGGATACCCTTCCACCTGCAACCCATCTCTGGGAAACATCCATGCACACCCATTCACACTCATACACTACAGACAATTTAGCTTACCCAATTCACCTGTACTGCATGTCTTTGGACTGTGGGGAAATCGGAGAACCCGGAGGAAACCCATGCGAACACAGGGAGAACATGCAAACTCCACACAGAAACGCCAACTGACCCAGCTGAGGCTCGAACCAGCGACCTTCTTGATGTGAGTCGACAACACTACCTACTGCATCACTGCATCACCCTATAAATAATAATAATAATTATAAATAAAATAAATAATAATGGTGACGTAGTGGCGCAGTAGGTAGTGCTGTCGCCTCACAGCAAGAAGGTCGCTGGTTCGAGTCTCGGCTGGGTCAGTTGGCATTTCTGTGTGGACTTTGCATGTTCTCCCTGCATTCGCGTGGGTTTCCTCCAGGTGCTCCGGTTTCCCCACAGTCCAAAGATATGCGGTACAGATGAATTGGGTAGCCTAAATTGTCCGTAGTGTACGTGTGTGAATGAGTGTGTATGGATGTTTCCCAGAGATGGGTTGCAGCTGGAAGGGCATCCGCTGCATAAAACATATGCTGGATAAGTTGGCGGTACATTTAGCTGTGGCGACCCTAGATTAATTAAGGTACTAAGCTGAAAAGAAAACGAATGAATGAATAATAATAATAATAATAAAAAAAAATAATAATAAACAAATAAATGAATAATAAAATAAAATAAATATTAATAAAAATAAATGAAATAAATAAATATAAACATCTAATAAAACAAAATAAATACAAATAAATACAAATAATAAATAAATAAATAAATAAATAAATAAATAAATAAATAAATAAATCTGTTAAAATGTGATTTTAAAGTGAACTTCTAATTGCTACGACTGAAAGATACATTTTGTGAAGACAGTGTTAGACTAAGTAAGTGTTTCAGGATGCAGGCTGTCATCTCAACATTAAGATGGATCGAGACATTCCTGAAGAGTTTAAGGGATCGTGCAGGAATGTGAGCAAATGTCTGGCCTCTGCGTATGACACTGGGGGAAGGGAAGACAGTCAGATGAGGTGAAGCACTGAATCTGATATATCCAGCAGACACAAATCTATATACATCTGTTAAATGCAAAACAATTCGTGATATGATGACCTCTAATGATGATGACCTCTAAACTGGAATATTTGCCATTAGGCGATCTGATTTAAGGTCACTGTGAAATCAAAATTCAAGTTTTATTTTTGGCTTTTATAAAGAATATGTAAGCCTTAAGATTAGTTATAAGGTTCAATATGCGCTTTAAAATGCATCGCTATTAGTTCAGGGGTGTCCAAACTCTGTCCTGGAGGGCCGGTGTCCTGCATATTTTAGTTCCAACCCCAATTAAACACACCTGAACCAGCCAATCAAGCTCTCTCTAGGTGTACTAGAAACTTCCAGGCTGGTGTATTAAAGGAAGTTGGAGCTAAACTGTGCAGGACACCGGCTTTCCAGGACCGAGTTTGGACACCTCTGTATTTGTTTATAATAGCAGATGGTGCTCCAGGCTAGTTTTTTTTTTACAGCAAATGGCGCTCTAGGCTAGTTTTTGACAGCAGATGGTGCTCTAGACTAGTGTTTAACAGCAGATGGTGCTCTAGGCTAGTGCTTAACAGCAGATGGCACTCTAGACTAGTGTTTAACAGCAGATGGTGCTCTAGGCTAGTTTTTAACAGCAAATGGTGCTAAAGGCTAGTGTTTTATAGCAGATGGTGCTCTAGCCTAGTGTTTAACAGCAGATGGTGCTCTAG
>CAIGQZ010031698.1:2520631-2563191 GCA_903798205.1 Danio tinwini | reverse complement strand
TGGGTTTCTTGGATGAAGTAGGTTCTAGAGAATCAATGGGTTTGCTGAATAAAGTAGGAGGTTTTGAAGAATCATTGGGTTTGCTGGATAAACTGAGAGATTGTGGAGGACTGCTGGGTTTACTGGATGAAGCTAACGTTTCTGGAGGACTGCTGGATGAAGTAGTGGGTTTTGAAAGACTGCTGGGTTTGCTGGACGGTGGTTGTGGAGGGATGCTAGGTTTGGCTGAAAAAGTGGGTGGCTGTGGAGGACCATTGGGTTTACTGGACACAGACGGAGCCCTCAGACTTCCAGGTGCCACGCTCAGGTGCGCTGCGGGTTTCTCCTGTTCCCAGCGTTTCCTCAGCACACTCAGGTTCCCTGAACGCACCGACAGTGGCAAACTGTCAACAGACTGAGAGAGAATGACATAAGATTATTTCATGGAGAGATTAATTACAGACATACAATAAAAAACACAACCGCAACATATGTGGAGCCCACGCCTAAGGCCGTACTCACACTATGTACAGTTGCCTTGAACCAGGCTAAAGCACGCTTGTCCCCCCTCCCGTCTCCCCCGCACTCACATTACATTCGGGCCTGGGCATGCTTACGTCATCGGTGATGCGCTGTTCAGTAAGCGCTCTCGCTCAGCACAGTGGAGATTTCTTTAGTTATATCGTTTAAGTGGTTTGATATGCAGTAACACGCAGTCTAATATTTCACTGAACAGATCAGCCCCTTTTGATGCTCATAAACAATCATAAAGTCCTCGTGCTGCAGGAATTAGGAGGTTTGCTGAAGGCGCAGCTGTCGTGCAGTGAGGGGTTTGCGTCTTTAATAATCTACGACAGTTTGCGTTCATTGAACAGTACGAATGATTAATTAATCCATATGAAACAGTCCCTTAAAAGTCACGTCTCGCTTTCAGTTTCAGGCTCAGGCACGCTTGCACTCACACTGCAAGCGTACCGCGCCTGAACCCAAGTGAGCCGCGCTCAGGCCCACTTCTTCCAACCAGGCCAGGACCGCCCAAGTGAACCGTGCCTGAGCCCAATTCAGAGCACTCACACTTCTCAAAAGATCCGGGAAACGGGCCTTTGCATGGTTCGGATAGCATAGTGTGAGTACGCCCTAAGAGTCTACAAGTTCTGGGTGCGTCTCAATCTGTTCTCTAGTTTGGTAGTCAGGGAACCGATTAGTGAATCTGCCATTTTAAAGACTCATTGGGGGCATTGATGTTCCCTAATATTGAAAGTCTCAATTAAGTTACATAATATGTAGCATTACTTAATGAAATGTAATGTATAATGTATATATACTGTATACACACAAAATATTATTATAACGAAGCATAAATTAGCGTTATTTTGTGCTAAGTTGGGACTTACGTTTTATTATTTTAAAAAAAGTTATTTAGATATTTTGAGACAATATAGTTACACAAATGTTTTAAGTAATCTGAACTTTAAATGAACCGCCAACTTATCCAGCATATGTTTTACACAGCAGATGCCCTTCCAGCTGCAACCCATCACTGGGAAACACTCATACACTTCCATTCACACACATACACTACGGACAATTTAGCCTACCCAGTTCCACTATAGGTCATGTCTTTGGACTTGTGGGGGAAACCAGAGCACCCGGAGGAAACCCATGCGAACTTGGAGAACATACAAACTCCACACAGAAATGCCAACTGACAAAACCTTATTTTTTCTAAATATCTGAGCAACCATTTTTTTTTTTAAGATCGCAAACCTTAAATCCCAACATAGCACAAATTAACAAACTAATTTATGTCTCCATATATGTAATGTTATACCAATATTAGCATACACTCTCAAAATAGGTGGGGAAAAAATGGGCAAACCCAACCACTGAGGTAAAGTTGGGTTAAAAATGTAGTCCAGTGGTTGGGTTAGCCCATATTTTACCCCATGTTTAGAATGTAAATCTAAAATAAATGCATAACAAAAACAAATAAAATTATGTAAAAAATACAACAGAATAATGTAATAAAACAAAAGAATAAGTACAATCTATAATACATAAATAATTCCAAAATGACACCAAACCCTTTTATTGTGTCTGCTCAAATATTTAGTCTACAATATACAGTACACAAAAGAGCTGAAGGTTAACTTTTAGTTTATCATCATTCTGTGTGGTCAAAGCTGACTAAACCTCAAGGCCGCAGGACATGACGAGACAGGAGAAGAAAATATTTGTATATTATTCAATAATAATACTGAGATTAATATAAAAACTGAATATATTAATAAATAAATTATAAACATAAATCTCTGGAAGTCTGTACCAATTACCATAATCATTACCAAAATTAACAACTGAATAAATATATTTACATACATTTACATAAATAAATAAATTATAATATACTGTATGTATTATAAAAATAAGACAGGAGAGGTAAATATTTGCATATTATACCATTATTATTATTATTAAAAACTAATTAAATATATGTATTAATATAAAAACTGATTAAATATATTTACACACATTAACATAAATAAATAATAATACATATATTATGAAAATGGCGGTTCATTTCTCTGTGGCAACCCCTGATTAATAAGGGACTAAGCTGAAAAGAAAATGAATGAATGAATATTATGAAAATAAGAAAGGAGAGGAAATATTTGCTTATTCTTCAATATTATTAATAAAACTAATATAAAAAATGTAATAAAGGTATTTACATACATTTATATAAATAAATAAACATAAAAATCCATGTAAATCTGTAATAATTACTATCATCTTTAACAATATTACTGAAATTAATATAACAACTGAATGAATATATTTACACACATTTACATAAATAAATAATAATAAATATGTTATAAAAATAAGACAGGAGAGGAAAATACTTGTATATTATAAAAAAAAAATTACTGAAATTAATATAAAAATGGAATAAATATATTTACATACATTTTTATAAATAAATAAATAAACATAAATCTGTGCTAATTACCATAATTATTGACATAATATTACCAAAATTAATATAACAACTGAATAAATATATTTACACAGATTTACATACATTTATAAATGATCATGTGTATATTATAAAAATAAGATAGAAGAGGAAAATATTTGCATATTAATTCATAATATTAAATTAATAAAACTAAACAAATATTTTTTCACACATTAACATGAATAAATAATAATACATATATTACAAAATTTTTGCATATTATTCAATAACATTACTGACATTAATATAAAAAAATTGAATAAATGTATTTACATATATTTATATAAATAAAAAAATGTATCCGCAGAAATCTGTGCTTAATTCCTATCATTATTAACATAATATTACTGAAATTAATATAACAACTGAATAAATATATTTACACACATTTACATAAATAAATAAAAAATAATCAATCAAGTATAAACATAAATCTGTGGAAATCTGTACTAATTATTACATCATTAAAATTGCATTTAAGTCACTTTTCTAACTACTTGAAAAGTCTTCATTAAGTAATTTAACTACTCGTCTCAATAGTAAAATCTACATACATTTTTAGCATATTTTAGGGTATCATTCTGTGTGGTCAAAGCTGACTAAACCCCAGAGCAGCAGGCAGATGTTTGGACATGACGAGACATGAGAGGAAAACTGAACATCTGTTAAAAACATCAACACGGTTACTAAAACACCAGTCATTAATGACACAATGCCCCCAAATTACTAACATTTCTTCAAACCAACCAACAATCCCGGCTCTTACATCACTACTTCACTACAGGAATTCATGAATCACAGTTTTGTTTTGTTTTTTGCTTTGCTTTTTGCCCAATAAATATCCGCCATCGCCAAAACCTCTATTTAAAACAGTCTAAAAAAGACAAAGAATAGCTGTTTGGCATAACTCTACTCCAAATCAAGACAGAGACCGCATTCATGCAAGAGTGTTTGTGAAAGAAGCATGCAGAAACCAGACACCAGGAGAAGGAAAGACCTGCTGGAGTTTTTCTCGGAGCCGCTGGACATCAGTGGTAAAACTCTTAGCAGAAAACTTGTGAAAAACTACAGTCCAGCCCACGGGAAGAAGCAGAGAGAGGACAGAGCAAACAAGGGACGGGAGCCAGATGATTAAAAGCCGCCTGCAGTGAAACCTGCAGACAGGAAATGATGCGTGTGATGAAATTTAACCCTTTTAGTGCTACGTTCTGGTGAGGTTAGAAGAAAATGTCAATTTAGTAACGTTAATACTGTTAACATTCTCACTGTTAACTAGCGGCTTATTACCTGGCTATTATTAAGATCAGTGTTGGGTAAGTTACTTTAAAAAATTATTATTTATTCCTGTTTACTAGGGCCAGACAGAAATGGCTCAGTGGTTAGCACTGTGGCAAAAAGGTCGCTGGTTTGAGTCCAAGTTGGCTCAGTTGGCATTTCTGTGTGGAGTTTGCATGTTCTCTCCATGTTGGCGTGGGTTTACTCCGGGTGCTCCAGTCCAAACACATGCGCTAAAGGGGAATTGGATGAACTATTATGAGTGAGTATGAGTGTGTGAGTGAATATGGATTGATGTTTCCCAGTACTGAGTTGCAGCTGGAAGGGCATCAGCTGTGTAAAACACATGCTGAAATAGTTGGTGGTTCATTCTGCTGTGACAACCCCTGATGAATAAAGGGACTAAGCTGAAGGAAAATGAATGACTGAATGAATGAGTGTTATTTGTGGAATGTTTTATTTTGGTCTGGTCATTGGCGTGTGTTTGTTGTATTGAAAAGGGCTCATTGTTCATTGTCAGTAGTGTTGTATACAGAGCAGCTCACACAGAAGTCACTTTCAAACCCTGCAGCTCTTCTGTTGGTCATCTCAGAGTCAGCAAGTCAACTTATCCGCCCTCGTGTGAAACTTCCACACAAATTTGTATTGGAATGGCTGGATTTCACCCAGGAAAATGTCACAGAGCAGACTGTTTCTTTAGCTTAGCTATGATTTTAAAAGGTAAAACTACTTTTTGTGACCTTGCACCACAAAACCAGTCATAAGTGTAATTTAAAAAAATTGGTCAAGATGATTTGGAGCACTCTAATGAGCCTGTGTTATCAGGGTCGGCACGTCCATAGAGGCGACCTAGGTGGCTGCCTAGAGCGGCATAATAATGAGGGCGGCAAATGCGCCCCGCCGCCCAACCCAACGTACTGACTTTCATCCACAACATCAACAGAACACTTGCATAATAGGGGTCTGGCATAATAGTGATGGCGGCAAACGCTCCCCGCCGCCCAACTCAACGTACTGACTCATCCGCAACATCAACCCCTCGTCCTCACTTTATGAACTGGTCAGGTTCGTTTTCACTTTCGGGTTGAGGGCGGCGTGCTAGTCCATTGCCTAGAGCATAAGTTCGGCTTGCTCCGGCCCTGTGTGTTATATTAGTTTCAGCGGTTGTTATCTGAGAATAACTTTGCAATGTTGTGACTGATCAATCAAAATCAGGAATTCAATAAAATATAGTGTATAGATATTATATTGGTGTTACGGAAAAACTAAACGAGGCTGTTGATATGAGCGCTGATGAGCGTCACCTGTGCACCGCCTGTCTCGAGTCCCCACGGGAGGTGCAGAAGTATAATTGTAGAAGTGACAAGAGAGGACCAGTGTATGTTTTGTTTTCAGTTTCTGTCCTATTTGTTTCAGCTGTTCATTTGTTTATTTTTATTATTACAATTGACCCTTCACTAAGCACCGCCCTCCTTAGTTACTGTTGTTACGTGTGTCAAGCTTTCATGTCTGGCACGTCTATTACAATTTGTATGTGCCGGTGTCAGACATTGGCAGGGATATTGCCTATTTAGTCATTTTAAAATTAGTCATTTTTGGTAAAATATCTAAGAAAACCAGACAAAAAAGGACTGCAGTATGCATTACAGGGGTATATTCATGACATAATACGCAACCGATTAGAAAACAATTTAATTAAAATTAAAGCTAAAGCCTATAGCCGCCTCATACACTAACCATTGAAATTTAAAAATATTCTAATTATAACTAATTAAACCTTGATTTTTTTTTGCCAAAAAGCCTGATAGATTAATTGTAATGCAATGAAATATAGCGTTACCACCCACAAGGAAACACGCATGGACAGTGCATAATTAATTAATAGAAAGAACAGTTAGAAAGGGGAAATTGATAGATTTGTGCCAAATATCAGCATCATTGACACATAACAATGTAGATTACCTATAACTGTCAGTATGCTTGTGTGCTTTTTATACCGTTTCTATTCTAATTAGCAGTTAATTGGAAAAAATAAATAAATTGAAATGCAAATCAAGGTATAAATAGCAGAAGAGAACTAACAGATTTTCCCTACCAGCAAATATTAATCCGACACCAAATATAAAAGCAGACACTAACCCGCTATAAGGTCGTCACCAATGATTAAATCTTTAAAAGACAGATGAAAACATCAGTGAATTGTAGCTCTGACATGGACATGAGGGATATAAATGACTGAAAAACAGCTGCGGGTGAAGTATATAGATCGCAAGTGCTTAGTTTGTGATAATAATACGTTCTGTTGATACGTAATCCAAATATTCGTAGCTTAAAACATATGGAAATATGACTGAATTGTGCTGCTTTTAGCGCCCCTTACACAGCTTGATCCACACTGGCATTTCTCCACTTGGGTTTTAGGATTTGGAAAGGGAAAAAAATTCCACCACCCCATCCAAACCTTTAGGAAACCGGGTATCAGATTTGCACAATAGATATGCACAATGCTTTGGCTTGTTTCCCTCGCTCGAAAGCTTGACAGAGCTCCTGCGCATAGCTACGGTTGCTAAGCTACGATTGGTGTGTGGCGGTTTTCGGGTGTGGCTTAGCAAAGGGTCAATTATTGATTGTTCGCCGGTTTCCTGCTTTCTTGAATGAATGAGATTTTAAAGGTCACATGAAGTGCTTAGAAATGCGCATGTTTATTTGATGTTTGACATAATCTCAATTGGAACTTGAAGAGAGGGTGGGGCATATTTTAGCCCTTTTAAAAACAGCTAATATTGTCTTGTTTTATTACAGCTCTGCCAATGAGAGTGATTCAATCAAATTAAAAGCAAATGAGAAGAAGGGGGGTGGGGGGGGGGGTATGTCATATACTAGCAAGCATTTAATTGGTCTTGATTTGATGAGAAACTGAAGTTTAAGGTGAATAAAACCGTTGACCATTCAGACAGAAGTGACAAACTACAAGGTTTACAAGTTTATTTCAGTTTTAGATTTTCTAAATGCAAATTTTGTCACTGTTTTGGTGCGCACTAGCTTATAAATATCCTAAAAACTAATAATACAGATGCTAACATCTAAAAAATTGTATTTAAATTTCATGGGACCTTTAACCCTGTTACAAAAGGGCTGTCAAGCTACAATTTCGTTTTCCATAGAAAAGGGAAAATTCAACAGGTTACATTTATTCAACAGTTCGCTGACAACTTTTTTCACAACATAATACATCAATAATGTGTTTAATTTCTGTATTTCTATACAGTAAAACTTACAGTTTTTTTCTTGTCAGCACTTGCCTCCTCAGCGGCCTTCTGATATCTAAAAAAAGGAAATGAAAAAGAAAAGACATGAGTATGTTTGAGTTTCTTTCTTCTGTTGAACGCAAAGAAAGATATACAGAAGAATGCTGGAAAAAAGCAGCCACTGGCTTACATAGAATTATAGTACATAGTAGTATGGTATAAAAATTTTTTGTTCCTACTATTGATGACAATGGCAGCTTTTTTCCATTATTATATCTTCCTTTGCTTTCAACAGAAGAAGGAAATTGCGATATTACATTTCATCACTTCTTTAAAAGCTTCATCAATTAAAAAGTAACATGGAATTGCTTTAAGGTCAATTTTACAGACATAGGCCCAAACCCAATTCTACCCCTTAGCCCTTAACCTTACCCCTACCACTCATTTTGCGCGTTCACGTGAAGGGCTAGGGGTGTCCTAATTCTCTTTGGCTTGAAGGTGTAGGGCTAAAGGGAAGGGCTACATAGCCCTTGAAACTGAAATTTTTCAGAACCACACTCGAAACCAAGGGGTAAGAAATTTTTCCAGAACACACCAGCTACAATAGCAGCACACGGGAGTCAGGAGATGCACAAATCAGTATTTTTTTGTCATTATTATGAATTTTTTACAACAAACAAGCACATGTTTTAATACCTTCATAATGGCATTCGTGTTTTACGGTCACGCTTTAAAAAAAAAAGATTAAAAAACGCTAAATTTGGCTATCTATAATCCATAATATTAACTCCTGTATAGTAGTCCCACAATATATTTTCACATCTGACACTCGATGACACTCAAATACCCAGTCAGAAAGGTCTAGTGGCTGGGAATGAGCTTTTTACAGTGTCTGCTATAATGTTAATGTTGTTTTTGTGCGTTTACATAGATGAATACGGCCACGGTGTAAATGCACAGTACATTTATGAGCTTATTGCCACATTATATTGTTTTAATAAAATGATATCGTTGCCTTCAGGGATTTCCTGAAGATAAATACCAAAAAATAATGCAACCGGAATAACTACAGCAGTCGTCATCGTCGATCTCATATGAGGTAAGAAATCACAATGACATATGATGACGTGTGCAGGTGCTGTAGTGGTGTCCCATTTCTTACGGGTAGATTTTGAAGCCCTTCCCCTTCACACTCTGTTTCAAGGGCCAAGAGGAAGGGTAAGGGGTAGGAGTACAAAAATAACATTGGGATTGGGCCATAAATACACAAGATAGCACAGATTACCCAGACATCCAAACATCTACATCTTGGCTGCAGGGTTCGTACACCTTTTCCAAAGACAAATTTAAGCACTTTTCTAGATGCATTTTCAAACTTTTCCAGCACTTTATCAGTGTGGCAAATGAGATATTTACATAAATACTTCACATTATATCAGATGTTATATGTTACATTAGTTTTAGTATCCTATAGTACAGTATTGTAAGGAAAATATTTTGTTTTTCCCAAGTCCAACAATGAATTACTGTCATATACTCTCTTGAATGTTATTTGCCTACATCTTGTATGTTTCGCCCTTCATCTTACATTGATAATTTAATTGCATGCATAGTTTACTCATGTAACATCCATGCATTTTGTTTTCATTTGAAGCATTAGCAAAAAGATTTATTTGATCTGAATAGTTATTTACTAAGATGAATTATTATGAAAGCAACACAAATCCATTGTCAAGCACTTTCAAGCACTTTATCCAAAATCGAAGTACTTTTCAAACCTTGAAAGATTCAATTTAAGCATTTTCAAGGATTTTCACCACCTGTAGGAATGCTGTGGCTAAAACAAGGCTAAATTTGGACCTTCAGTGAAAATCTACATATCTAACAAATGTCAAAATATAGGCTAAACAAATACACAGGAATGGATAACATGTAAAGTCTGTTGTCTAATCCAGGCATAGGCAAACTCAGCCATGGCAAAGTTAAGCTCCAACCCTAATCAAGCATACCTGCCAATAGATTTCTAGTGATCTTAAAGACACTGATTAGCAAGGTCAGGTGTGTCTGATTAGTGTTGGAGCAAAGCTCCAGAACTGAGTTTGTTCATCTCTGATCTAATCTGTCCATTTAAAGATTAGTCTAATTTTGTAATGTAATGTGTATTTATATTAGGGCTGTGTATTGGCAAGAGCCTCACGATACGATACATATCGCGATACATGGGTCACGATACAATATATTGCGATATATGGCGATACAATAAATATTGTGATATAATGCAATAGTTTGTATTAGTATGTGTGTCACATTATGTTGACAACTTGATAAAGTCGGCAGACAAATTAAAATTCCAATTCCAATTTATTTTCCATCCATTCCAATTCATCAGAACTGCACAGTGTGATTGAACAGAGAACTATATATATTGCAAAGCTTACAAATGGCATTTATTTTTTGTCTAATTCAGTACTCCCTGGTATAGCGTTTAGGGTTGGGCTATGTTAACCAATTTGGCATTGTACGATGTCTAATGTGAAACATGGCGATGGACCGTGGTATCATCGTCATAGGGGGAGGTGAATTAATTATTTATGAATAATTAATAAATTCATAACTAATTAATTATTTGTAGCCCACCGTTTCAACTACCTGACCCGCATGCTCTTTGTTTTACTCATAACTAAATCATAAATAAATAAATAATAAGTTACACACAAATTACCACCTGTCAATCACTTTTTTCCGCGGGACTCTGGCATGATTAGCCAGAGTGAACCGTGCCGTTATGGCCTCCACACACTTGCTTGGTAAAAAAGGTACACAAACAGGAACTAACCAACAGTATCTGAGGTTTTCACTAAAATTACTGAGTACAAGCGTGAAAGCGAAAGACTGAAGCAGTGTACTGACGCTATGACACGTTACCTGAGAGAATCAAAAGACTGAAGAGTCATTAGATAGAGACAAGATGAATTAAATATCACGTTTAACAACTAACTTATAGTGAGACGCCATCCAGCGGTACATGATAAACTGTCCGTACCAATGACTGTATAAAATATAAAGTCCGTACACTGTTCTCTGGAGCTCAGACGAGCGCATGACAGTGTGTGTGTGCGTGCGTGTGTGTGTGTGTGTGTGTGTGTGTGGTCACGTGATGTGCGTTTTCAGCAGACGGAGGGCTGTTCAGAAATGCTTGGTGAAACGCCAGTGTGGACGTGGATCATTTTCGTTCTAAAACGGCATTTTAAAACTAAGCTGTATCAGTGTAAACGGGGCCTGAGTGTGTGCTTTTCACGAGTGCATTTGCAACGGGGGCGGGGCGGAGGATCGGTGATGCCGCCTCATCTATGGACCCAACCCTAATAGCATTAAAACCAAAGTGCAGCCACACGTCAGCTCTAAAAGCTGGAGGCACCTTTATATTTCATGCCATGCTCACTCTTGCATACTGCTGATACCGTACTACTTGGCGTTCTGTTTATCGCAAGTTAGTGACATCTACAGGAGCGGAGGAGGAGGTCATTTGGCACAACTTGAATCGATACTTGAGGTTGGACTATCGTAACAGAAATGATCACGATAGTTAGATGTATCGATAATTTTGCACATCCCTAATTTATATTGCACATTTATTGTGTATAGCCATACACCCAAAGCGGATGGGGATGATTGGAAGGCCATGACGGTTAAGGGCCAAGAAGGAATTCGGTCAGGACACCGGGGTTACAGCCTTACTCTTGACGAGAAGTGCCATGGGATTATCAATGACCACAGAGAGTCAGGACCTCGGTTTATCGTCTTATCCAAAAGATGACATCCACTAACAGTATAGTGTCCCTTTCACTATACTGCGGCATTAGGACTCACACAGACCACAGGTTGAGTGCACCCTGCTGGCCTCACTACTGTAACACCACTTCCAACCTAGTTTTCCCATGTGGTCTCCCATCCAGGTACTGACCAGGCATAGCCCTGCTTAGCTTCAGTGAGTAACCGCTCTTGAGCTACAGGGTGATGTGGCTGTGGCCATGTACTAATGTTAGACATCTATTAGCTGCTCACTGACAGCCCAAATATTCCCAGTACATAAAAAATTGTTTGCTTGAATAAAAGCACTGCAGAGATGACACATTTTTGTACATCAACCCGAAAGTTTCCATCACTCTGGTTTCCTCAACACATTCCAAAGGAATTTTGATTATTGCAGCAATAATATTTATGATTATTACACTATTTTTTACCATAATTGAAATAATTCCCCAGAGTCATCTGATAAGCAATCATAATATAAAGAAATGAGAAGATCACTCACTTGGAAAAGCGTTCGCTGATGGCATTGCTTTTTCCGCGGGTCCCAACCAATGAGAGCTCTTTGGCTGTGATGCGTAAAGACTGTGAAGCCCACTGTTTCCGGCTGAAAGGCCCCGCATCCATCTCTGACAAACACAAGAGCAAAAACAACAAACATTCAGACATCCGTTGTGACCAACAAACTTCCTGATTAATGATTTGTTCATGACAATGCATTAATTAACGGCATTTTAATATTTAAAAGAATAATTCACCCAAAAGGTGATATTATTTTTGAGGGTTTTTTTATTCTGTTGAACACAAAAGAGGAGATTTTGAAGAAAGCTGAAAACCTGTAACCATTCATTCATTTTCTTGTCGGTTTTGTCCCTTTATTAATCTGGGGTCGCCACAGCGGAATGAACCACCAACTTATCCAGCACGATTTTACACCGCGGATACCCCAAAGTACAGTTTATTTCATTTATATTTTTGCTTGATTGTATTTAACTATGCTTGTAATTGTAAAAGTACTCAAGAGTAGTGATTAATACGATGTAAAAGGTTGATGCGTTTACATGCAATTTGTGCATGTGTGTGAAAACGTAACATTCTGTAGTGCATTTAGTGATTGTTTAAGACCATTTCAGTCATCATACAGTAACATCCGTCATTTGTCGTCTAAGCATGCAGTCCAAACAGTCTCTCTATCATTGCGTGAGACAATTTTGGATATCGTCTTGGACACTTTTAATGCTTTCAAATAGTTTGCTGCACTTATAAAGCGCTCATATCTTGAGGTTGTTCAGTATGATGCGATTTACTTCCTATGTGCTATTTGATTGGACAAAAATTACAGGACTGATTTTTCTACCAATCCCCATAGACAGGAAAAAAATAAAGTAGTGACTGCAAGTTGAAGGAAAACAGATACTGCACTAAAAATGTACTGAAGTGAAAGTACACATTTTTTTGGTCACAACACAAACAACTGAAGCAAAGCGCAGCAAAGTGGTCACAACACATAATATCATAAAACACAAATATCCACATAACACAACAGAAATGTTTCAAGGGGACCCAAAAACATGACGGACCCTGTTGAGATATGTGTTGTTTTGCCATGACTGTTGCTCAGTAAGTGATTGGTGGTCTTTGAAAGGTGAGTTGTTTTTCTTTTATTTTAATATCCTGATTACACAAGAAGTGTTACGTGGATATTTGCTAGTATTGTGACCGATTTGCTGCGTGTTTCTTCAGTTGTTTGTGTTGTGACCAATTTGCAACACGTGTGCTGTCAAATTGATGACGATCGTTTCTTTATTTGCTGGTGTTTTTTGTAATTGCATGTGCTTTCTTAAATTGCAGCCTGATAAGCTCTCTCGGTCACCGTACTATACAGTGCTATTTTACATTAGATTATTAAATATCTGTACTTGAATTCTGTTTGACTGCTCCAAAAAACACAAAGTACAGTTTATTTCATTTATATTTTTGCTTGATTGTATTTAACTATGCTTGTAATTGTATAAGTACTCAAGAGTAGTGAGTAATACGATGTAAAAGGTTGATGCGTTTACATGTAATTTGTGCATGTGTGTGAAAACGTAACATTCTGTAGTGCATTTAGTGATTGTTTAAGACCATTTCAGTCATCATACAGTAACATCCGTCATTTGTCGTCTAAGCATGCAGTCCAAACAGTCTCTCTATCACTGCGTGAGACAATTTTGGATATCTTCTTGGACACTTTTAATGCTTTCAAATAGTTTGCTGCACTTATAAAGCGCTCATATCTTGAGGTTGTTCAGTATGATGCGATTTACTTCCTATGTGCTATTTGACTGGACAAAAATCACAGGACTGACAACTTGCATTTAATAAATATTTTGTTATTATTATTCTCTCCTCTACAAAATGATGCCAATCAATGTAAAATAACGAATTCTTTTCTAAAAGAGCTGCTCAATTCATCTGATGAAATTGTATCACTTCGCGATATATATTGCAGAAAATTAAATATCGCAATGTCAGATCTTTCCAATGTCAAGCAGTCCTTATTCTCATTAACAATTTTCCCCAACAATGCATTAATTAACTGCATTTTAATATTTAAAATAATAGGTCACCCCCCCAAAAAAAATCATTTTTGTTTTGAGTTTTTCTATTCTGTTGAACACAAAAATTGATATTTTGAAGAAAGCTGAAAACCTGTAACCATTGACTTTAATAGTAGGAAAAACAAATACTATGGAAGTTAATGGTTATGCTATGACAGAACAGTTCAATGTTTTCAATACAATTTGACTTCTGTCTTAATTGATATTTTTACTGTTGAAACATGTAAAGTATGATGATATTGGAAGTTTAGTCTGGAGGACACCATTAATCTCATTTTAGAGAGTTAGGAAATCTGTATGAAACAACTTCTAGACAAAAATACACACAGTATAACTAATATATCTGACTGGAAACGTCTTGTATAGTCGTACCCTTTACGTACCTGTTAACTATTACTTAAGGTGACGACATACATACACATAAACATAAACATGGGGAAAAACTGATGAGGGTTCAGCTTTACCTCAGAATCAGTGTAGTTCAAATACAAGATGTTCCTTTACACATTAAACGTGATGCCAAAATGAGAAACGAATCGTCAACACTGCTTTTAAGATGCGCTAAGCAGATTTTCTTTAGCTAACGTTACTGTTTGTAAACAACAATGATTTTCATCGTGGGCGGAGCCTCAAGACGAAACCACGCCCACTATCAACGACATCGTCATATCACGTTGCAGAACTACCTGAGGAAGATGAGCGATGAGGTATTTTACTGTGAGTTTTATATTAAATATATAGTTTTTTGCGCTATATTAATGTGTTGTAGAGTTTATTTGAGTTTATAAAGTTTTAGAGTTTATAAAGTTACACTAATGAAAAAGTTAGATGACTAGCTGTGCATGCTGCGTGTCGTAGTATTAGTCAATGCTGACCAATAATCAATAATCGTAGTTTAACTGTTTGTTTTTGGTTAAAATATCAGATTAAAATATTCAAAGAACATGAAACAGTGCTTTATATTTTGCAGACTTATGTAGGCTGCGTACATTATCTCAAATGTTTCGTAGAGTGTTCAAATTCAGAGATATAAGCTATTTTAACTAGAGAGATGTGGGCGTGTGTGCTGTTTTCATGCTAATGACAGTGAAACAGCAGCGAGGCTTTAATATGTTGTGTGTTTTATTAGACTGCACAGAGCTGCAATATAATAGAAGCCTAAAATGTATTTAGTCTGATAAAACAGCTGCTTTTTTCCACGTGATCACGAGCTGAAGAACTGGAGGCGGTGGTCTGTGGCATAATACAAGCTTTGCTTTTTTGCTAGTCTCTCATCAATAATTGCTTCAGCGTTTCTCTTCTATTTAAATGGGATTAAAAGTTGTTCTTTTTTTACCCCGACTTTAAAAAACATATTTTTGAGCAGTAATTACAATACTGTGAAACTGATATTTTTATCCAAGGTTATCACACCGTCAGAATCGTATATGACTCATACCTGTCTTCATACTACCATGACAAGTGTTGAATACTTTATTTTAGGAGTCCCGTAGAATGACGAAGACCACAACTCCTATGATTCCACACTGACATTAAAATTTGCCTTTGTTTGTGGTGATTGTACGCCCTCTAATGGAGAAAATGACATATTGTGTCTTTAACATCTATAAACAAACAAATATTTTAGAGCATAGAAAATAGTCATACTGAGTGTACTTTAAAAAAAAAGGATCATGCAAAAGTTTTGGAGGCTGAAATCACATCCTTGTAGGTTGATTTGAATATAATATAATTAACAGCATGTTAATGACTACCTATTAAATTAAACATTCTCAAAACTGTGGGCCCTATCATAGAACTGGCACAATAAAGTGCAAGACACGTTTGCCCCGGTTTGCTATTTTCAGACCAGCGCAACCTTAATTATTCTGTTTTCCGCCATGTTGTTTAAATAGCAAATCCATTTGCGCCACTTTGTGGACTCATAGGTGTTCAAGTCCAGAAAAGAGGTTACATGTGTAAAAAACGAGCAGCAACTGATGTGCTAGCTATTTAAGGTAGATGTGGCCTAAGAAAAAAAAAAAATTATGCCTAGATGTTCAACAGATAGAGATCTGTAGCGTTTGCCTAGAGGGAACGAGCGTGAACGGTGTGTGTGTCCTAAGTGAGAGGGGCCTGAATGATAATACCTGCTCGGTCTTCATTCTGGAGATATACAAGTCCTGCAGGTTAGGCTGGTGCACACCAATTATCTTCTCAGCTATCCTGATGGTCTGATACAGTCTTCTTATGTCTGATTTGGTGGCTGACCTGACAGCAATAGAGGTGCACTGAACTGACTCAGTAGATACGTTTCCATCCAAAGATGCAAATTAGATTTTTGCGCAAAACTGGAATATTGCATAAACATTTGCATGTAAAGCAGCATTTCCAGCCAATGAGTCAAAGAGATCAAAATAGTCACTTCCTGATAAACTGGTGCCAATAACAGACAGAAAAATGTAGTTTAGGGTGTTTGGAGAAGCCACTGAGGTGTTTTTTCTTCTCTAACAAATGCCTCAGAAAATAAAGACAAAATATAATGAATGCGTGATAGGTTTTGGAGGCATGAGATGCTCTTTGGGAACGCAGACAGATGCTCATTACAGTTCTGGAGGGAATAATAATATAATAATAACACTGAACCAGTGTCATGACAGACTTTGCCTGAAATTTCAGATGTTTTACAATGTGCTCAAAATGCTGGTTTGTCTAACCCAGGCTCATTGTGGATATATACCCAGGTCTATATTTCTGGAGACTGCAAAATACGTACCCAGAGCTATGTCTGCTTGCAGTTTTTGTTTTCGCGAATCCACCAGAGGCCGCTGTTTATGCTTTTTCAGATCTCAAATTTTTCTCGTGAGTGCCATTCACGCCTGCTATTCTCGCAGAAATCCACTAGAGGCCACTGTTGACTGACTGACCAATCGACTTACCCATCCTCCACCTTCCCTAAATCCGACCAATATTGTTTTCAAAAGCACCAACTAACCTGATTACCCACTTCTCTACAGCCAACCGACAGTTTTAAAAAGCAATCCAGAAAAAAGCAGATTTTTCGCCTGATTTTTACCTCGTTTTCAGATTTTACCACATTCTCACTCTGTTATTGACTTGTTTATTTTATCTTTTGGCTTCTGTTTATGTCTTACCTGCCTTCTGGAACCGTTCTTCGCCAGACTTGAACCCCGTCATTGTGGTCAACTGCATCTCATGTCTGCCGACGTACATGGCTAGCTACTGGACAAACTGGTAACAGCGAAAGCTGTCCATACGGAGGTAAGCAGTCAGCTAGTAAGCGCTAGTAATAGCATTCGTTTTAAAGACGAAATGCAGCCATACGTAACTCTGGCTAAATCATTTGTGATCTCCAGAAATGTATATAGGGCTACGTTTTCAGAATAAGCCTATGTTGGTTTCCCTGTAGTGCTGAAATATAATAGGCTAAACTGGCAGTGGGTTGGTTATAGAGGCCAAAACTAAGACAGATATTCAGAATAACTTGACTTTGGCATAGTTTTCAGATAAAAGTAAGTTCACCTCGCATGTTTCCAAAATATCTGCAAACATTATGATAATTTTATGCTTTAGAATGCATTTTATTAAAGAGAGAATGGTCAGGCAGGCAGTGGACAACAGGACAACAACAAACAGTAGCAAATAGGGATGGCTGATGTGAAACACACACAGTGTTGAGATCCCGAATCGCAAGTGTTTCGAAACACTGCACCAAAGCATGATCTGAAACATTCAGGTTACATGACTAAGGTGATTTGAAACACATCAGGTCACGTGACTAAAATGTTTTGAAACACCAGGTCACGTGACTAAAGCAATTCAAAGCATCAGTCATTTCAGAAGCGTTGCGAGACCTGTCAAATCTGCATTTGACTTACAGTGTGAGAAAAAACTCTTTTGTCTTATGTAGTCTAGTGAACCGTGCGTGTACATTAAGTTCCTGTGCTGCAAATGGCCCGAGTTCAATTCCCGACTTGTACAAATACTCTGAAACTATGACTTGATTTGAATTAATAATGTTACTCTTTTATGACCAGAACAAGACATATTTATTCCCAACGTGTTCATTCGAATGTTAGACCAATGTTAAAACAAAACACCTTACAAGAACAGACCACTGGTTTAAAACATAACATCTATAGCTGCATCACCCTGGATTCGAACCCATTACCTCTGTATGCTAGTCTGGAACTTTCACCACTTCACTAAATTACTTAAAGCCTCAACTCTACAACGTGGGGTTCAATATCTCAATTTGCTTAACTGCTTCTTTGCTGAAGCTGTTCCAGAGCAATACATAAAAATGTCCACTAGGTGTCACTGTAGAGTTGGAGATTCGAAACATATTGAAGCTTCAACACATTTGCTTCGAATGTGTCAGTGTTTCATGAAGCCACGCTTTGCCCACCACTAGTAGCATGAAGGCAATCCAGAAGAGTAATCAAGTCATAGGCAATCAGGTCGGTACAGCCGGCAATAACATAAATGAGGAAACAAGGCTAGGGTCAAGAAACATGGAAAGACTAGAGACAGAGAACGCTTCGTAATGCTACAGGTTAACAAGACTCAGCAACGTATGAGGGAATGTGAGCAGTGTACAGTATATAGTCTGTGTAATCCGTCTTTGATCAGCTTCCAGCTGTGTGTGTGTAATCATCTGTGATCTGGAACAGGTGTGTGTGTGAGGTGCATGACAGGATCTGTAGTTCATAAGGTGACAGAATTGTAGTCTGGGTGATGGTGCATGTTTACCAGCGATCTGCAAGTGATACTCATTAATAAACATTAAATTTAAGATGTGAAAATGTTTTCATAATGCTGTTATCAGACCTCAATAGAAGCTGTTTGTGTGACCAGTGTGTTTTATTTGGCTGTAATATTTATTCAATTCGAGTTTCATGTTCATAATGTACACAAGAGCTAAACACACTAAACCTGTTGGCATAATGAAAACTCATGTTCAAGGAGTCTTAAATGGTTGATACGGTATTTTGTGCCGTTGTTAGGGTGTGCTTGTGCATACACTACTATTATATACATACATAATTTTAATTAACTAAATAAAAGAATAAAAATATGTTTATTTAATTCAGATTTAACCGTTAAAAATTACAATAATTGAAATTAAATTATAAGTTAAGCTTTAAGTTACCAAATTAATTTCCTATTTATTTCAATGTTTCATGTGACCCAAGAACATTTAATAATTCATTAATTAATTAATAACTAATTAATTATTAATTAAATAATTGTATTTATTTTATGTACATTCACATTTAATTCAATTCCAATTTTAAGCAAAAAAAAACAAAAGGTTTTGCTGTCAAAAATTAAAGAACAAATCTGGAGAAAAAAAATTACAATAATAATTTCAAAACAATAAATAATCCAATATAAAAAATTATAAAAAAGTAAAAATAAGAATAATAAATAAAACAATACAAAAATCCAATATTTTTTTATTTAAATAACCTATATTTTTCATTTTAATTCTATAACAAATTTTAAAAAGGCAGAAATACGTGCTGCAAATTGTGTAAATTGTGAGAGAGTGGCACGATGACTCAGTGGGTAGCACTTTCGCTTCACAGCAAGAAGGTCGCTGGTTCAAGCCTCGGCTGGGTAGGTTGGTGTTTCTGTGTGGAGTTTGCATGTTCGCCCCATGTTTGCGTGGGTTTCCTCCCAGTGCTCCGCTTTCCCCCACAAGTCCAAAAACATGTGGTATAGGTAAATTGGGTAGGCTAAATTGTCCATGGTGTATGTGTGTGAATGAGAGTGTGTATGGATGTATCCCAGTGATGGGTTGCAGCTGGAAGGGCATTTGCTGTGTAAAACATATGCTGGATAAGTTGACGGTTCATTCAGCTGTGGCGACCCTAGATTAATAAAGGGACTAAGCTAAAAAGAAAATGAATTAATAAATGAATGAATATTTCATTTATTTATTTAGTTATTCATTTATTTACTTATTTATTCATTTTTCTTTCAGCTTAGTCCTATTATTAATTAGGAGTCACTACAGCGGAATGAACCGCCAACTTATCCAGCATATATTTTACGCAGCGAATGCCCATCCAGCTGCAACCCATCTCTGGGAAACACCCATACATACTCATTCACACACATACACTACAGCCAATTTAGTTATTCAATTCCTTTATAGCGCATGTGTTTGGACTGTGGGGAAAACCGGAGCACCCGGAGGAAACCCACGCGAACACGGGGAAAACATGCAGACTTCACACAGAAATGCCAACTGTCCCAGCCAGGGTTCGAATCAGCAACCTTCTTGCTGTGAGGCGATCGTGCTACCCACTACGCCACCGTGACGCCTTATTTATATATTTGACTATTTTACTTATTTTATTATATTTTAAGTATTACCTTTTATTATTTGTTACCTAGTCGCTGAAAAGCTTCTATAAAGCACTTCCATACAGAGTTAGGTGCATTTCCTTTTGCTCCACTTTTCTGTATAAATGACATTATTATAAACTTGTAGGTTATTTATTGGCTACAGACCAATGGAGTGACCTGTTTAGAAACTAACGCTGTTGCATAAACGCAGTGTCACAGCAGAAGTCATGCTGATTCTTGTTTGTCTGCATTCACAATCAGTTAAATTTCAGTTCAGTTCCTCACACTGAATTGAATTGGAGCTTTACAAGCAGGACACAGAGCGTGAATCTGAATAAACTGGATGTTAATGTTAGACCTCCATGTAAACAACTGTGAGTTTCACCTCCAAAAACAAGTCTGACAGTTAAGTCAATTGCTCTTCCTGACATTCCTGTTTAGCCTTCAGTGAGGGGGTGGATTATTAGGTTAAAAGTAAAAGTTTAATTAAGAATAGACAGTGAAAAACTGAATTATTTAAGTCAAAACTATTCGCCCTCCTGTGATTTTTCAGATATTTTCCAAATGATGTTTAAGAGAGCAAGGAATTTCCAACGCAATCTCACTGCAATTCGTAACTTATTGATTCAGTGGCTAATTCGTATGAAAAAAAATTATTAAAAGCCTCAACTTTACAACTCTATAATTATTAAAAATTATTACGATTTGCTTATCACCCAATAATGGTTGGGATTAGGGGTGGGGTTAGGTGCCACGCCTCCTTTTTAAAATCGTACATTTTCGTACGACTGAACTCGAATTAACACCAATTCGTATGAATTATTTACGAAATATTTACGTTTCCTCGTGAGATCAGGCTGGGAATGTCTCACACTGTCAAACTAGATGTCTGTAAACTTAAGACACTTGTTTAGCCCAGGCAAAAGCCAAAGTGGTAGCAAGACTGATAAATTAATTTAGATCTTTTGTACATTTAAATAAATATAGATACTTGGCACTAGAGCATCGATAATATATCATGGCTGGAAATATCGCGATAAATTGCCTTATTGATATTTTGTCTCACCCCTATTCATTGATATAGTTTCAAGACAACAACACTGCAAAAAAAATGCCACACAATTAATATTTGTTGGGACAACATGAAGGAATTAAGTTAACTTATTAGTTTTGACAAATTTAAGTGAACATAAAACAATTAAGTTGTCCCAAAAACAACTCAAATATTGTGTCGTTTCAGTTCATTATAAATAAGTAGCTTGAACAAACAGCAAACATCAATTTTCAGTGATCTATTAGACGACAGACTTAATAAATAGAAAAATGATGCTACGTGTGAATGGAAAATAGTTTTTATATAGAAAAAAGTGATTGATTGAGATTTACCTTGCCTGTGTTTGGTCGTGCTGTTCATATCTGCAGTATCCTGATATTCTGGGGTCTGCACTTTTTTTTGTCTGACTTTCTTGGCTTTACAGCAGTGAAAATACTTTCCAGTCTCACTCACTTATACTTGCTCGGTCTAAAACAATGGCCAAGACAAGCATCGACTGCATTCAGTATAAGCTGAGAGGAGAGAATATAAAACTACAAAGCCATTTAATATCCTCACTAAATATAATCGAGAGAGAGAAACTGAATGATTATTATGAGAATAATAAGACTGAGAATGATAAATCGGCCCATTTTTAGTGTTTGCGTTACAATAAGTGTATTTTTTTATTCATAAAAGCTTGTTAAATACAAGGAAAGTGTCATTTTTAATGTTTCAGAAATTTAATATCATCACAAAATATAATAGAAAGAGAAACTAAATGATGATAAGAAGGAGAATTAGACTGAGGATGATAAATTGGTGTGTTTTGGTGTCTGCATTAAATTATGTTTATTTTACAATTCATAAATGCATGTTAAATACAAGTAGAGTGTCATTTTAATGTTTCAGAAATGTAATATCATCACAATATATAGTAGAGAGAGAGAGAAACTGAATGGTTATTATGAGAATAATTAGACTGAGAATGATAAATCGACCCATTTTTGGTGTTTGCGTTACAATAATTGTATTTTTGAATTCATAAATGCATGTTAAATACAAGTAAAGCGTCATTTTTAATGTTTCAGAAATGTAATACCATCACAAAATATAACAGAGAGAGAGAAACTGAATAATTATAAGATGGACAATTAGACTGAGGATGATAAATCGGCCCGTTTTGGTGTCTGCATTAAATTATGTTTATTTTACAATTCATAAATGCATGTTAAATACAAGTAGAGTGTCATAATGTTTCAGAAATGTAATACCATCACAAAATATAATAGAGAGAGAGAAACTAAATGATTATAAGATGGACATTTAGACTAAGGATGATAAATCAGCCCATTTTTGGCGTTTGTATTAAATTTAGTTTTTTTTCTATTCATAAAAAGCAAGAAAATTATATATTAAATACAAGTAAAGTGTCTTTTTAATGTTTCAGATAATAATAAGAGTGACAACATGTTCTATTGGCATTTTGAGTAACTGGGTTATTTATATAAAAACATATGATAATTATTCTGACATGTATGTATTACAATATACAGAATTATGAGATCATACTAAATTTCTTTTTATTTTAATTTATTAAAAACCTTCGGCTTTGAGAAACGGGATAGTAGAAATAAGATACTGGCTGATAGTGAAAAGGATAACCATTTTCAAGCATGTGCATTATTGTTTGTTTGTTTATTATTTTACAAATGTATTTATGTATTTATTTTATTTATTTTAATATTTCATTTATGTATTTATATTTTTATTTTACTTATTTATTTTACTTATTTATTTACGTATTTACTTATTTATTATTATGTTCATTAAATATAATATTTGACATTTTTTTATTCATTTTTTTTACCAATTTTATTTATTTATTTATTATTTATTATGCTTATTTATTATTTTGTTAATTAATTAATTTATTTATTTTTACCGTTTAATTAATTTATTTATTTTACAATTTTATTTATTTATTTATTTTACTATTATACTTATTTATTTATTTTTACTTTTTAATTTTTTTAATTTGCTTATTTATTATTTTGTTTAATTAATTTATTTATTTCACTTATTAATTAATTTATTCTAAATATGTATTTATTTACTTTTTTATTTTACTTGTTTATTTATTTATTTTAGTCATTTATTTATTTACTTATTTATTTTACAATTTTATTTATTTATTTACTTATTTACTATTTGGTTTATTAATTAATTAATTAATTTATTTATTTATTTATTTATTTTTTATTTTTAAGTCAAGTCAAGTCGAGCTTTATTGTCATTCCGCTACATGTGTGGACATACAGAGAAACTAAACATTGTCTCACAGGACAACGGTGCTACATAGATTTATCATAAATACAAACACAACACTGGACAAAAAAACTGCATAACTAACAGATACTATAAAATAAAATACTTAAACTATACACATAAGACAGGCTATACAAGTACATTTATATGAGTATTTACATTTGCTTGTTTATTTATTTACTATTTAGTTAATTATATTCCAAATCCAAGATAAAACCAAAGAAAAAGAAGATTTTGCAATCAAAAATGTTTAAACAGCACCAGCATTTAATACAAATAAATATTTAAAATGACAATTATTTATATTCTTACTTTTTAAAAACACTTGTTTCCTTTGACCAATATACTGTACATATTCATAATCTGCATATCACAAGTCAGGTTTGCTTCTGGGCTGAAATAATGACCTTTGATCAAACACTCGATAAGCCCTCAGCAATGAATGACAACCGCAAAGCAAAGACATAAAGACATGATGAATCACCAAAAACACATGCCTCCTGAATACACTGTGTGATGTCATGCATATCCAATGGCAACCAGGATGAGTAAACTAAATATTCATAAACAACCAATATGCTCCAATACTTGTATATTTACAGTATAACTACAATGCACTTAAAGGGACAGTTCATCCTTAAAATAAATGATAAAAAAAAAGCGGTCATCTTACTGAGCCCTAAAGGAAACTTCAAATCGGATATGCAGATTATATGCAAATAATTCACAGATTAAAATGAAAAAAGTAAACAATCTAAGAATAAATAATGGCTGATAAAAATGGCGTGATTTAGACAGTCGTCAAAATGTCAATGTCATATGTCAAAGTCTCTTCTTCTTTTGCCGCTAAATACTCATTTATTGCTATTTAAATGTGTTATGCTTTGTATTTTCTATAATTTGACTATCCTTTGAATTATTTGGATTTTTCCATTTATCAGCAAGATGTTTTTATAAGTTTAAAATGTAATCACATTTATATGATCACTTCCCAGTGAAAAAACTCGTAAAGTGCATCAAAAGTTTGTCTAAAATGCATCAAAAGTTTGTCTAAAATGCATCAAAAATGAGTCTAAAATGAGTTTAAATGCATCAAACTTAATCTGAGTCTAAAACACATCAAAAATAATTCTAAAATGCATCAAAAATGGGTCTAAAACACATCAAAAATTTGTCTAAATTGCATCAAAAAATTGTCTACAATAAGTTTACAATACATCAAAAATTAGTCTGAAAATGCATCTAAAATGAGCCTAGAAGGAAAAATGCAAATCGATTTGATGTCAATTGACTACATTGATGACAAAATGACATCAAATTGACATCTAAAATTGGCATCAACATGTCAAAAGTTGACTGTCCTGTAATCAAATTGTGACGTGTTTTTGATGTCAATGTTGGATGTCAATTTGATATCATTTCGACATTAAGGTAGTCAATTGACATGAAATTGATTCGCATTTTTGACGTCTTTTTGATGTAATTTTGACATAAAAGTAAATAGTTCACATGCATTCGGGATACAAAATAAAGTGTAATTTGTAGTTGAAAAACCTTCAGATGAATAGTTCTTGTGTTATAGTACTTTTTGTGTCGTGTTTTGGTGGTCAAAAGGCCATCAATGTGTGGATGTCAAATAGACGTCAAGGTTTGGCATCAAATTGATTCTTATTTTTGATGTAGTTTTGACATCAAGGTGCGCTTTGGGTTATTCTTTTTATATATTTCAATGCGTACCAGTCAGAATAAGTGTTTTTCATTACCACACTGTAAAATTGCAGGGTTCCACACAATTCATTCATGTTGTCCAAACACAAATCGATTAAGTTAACTTAACACTTTTAACTAATGTATGTGAGTTGAACTTAAAAAAAAATTAAGTTGTCCCAATGAAATCTCATAAATTGTGTTGATTCAGCTTATTTTAAATAAGTAGTTTGAACAAGCAAAAAATAAGTTTTTTTTGAGTGCACATAAGTACTGTGCACTCAAAAGATGGAACATTGGCTGCGACCGAAACCGCATACTTCCATACTATACAGTATGCTAAATTCAGTATGCGAGCCGAGTAGTGTGTCTGAATTCATAGAATTCGAAAATCAGTATGCGAGAAGTACCCTGATGACTTATTATTTCCGGCGAGATTCTGAAGTGCGCATCCCATGCACGCTGCGCTATCCCATGATGGCCCGCGAGAGAATTCATGAATGGAGTGAAGCGACGCAACTGACGCAGGTAGGTCACATGATCATGACAAAATAGCGGATGTAGTATGTCCGAATTCCATTCATACTTCTTATATTCATACTGTATAGAACGTACTTTTCTAACGGCCGAGTAGTACGTTTAAATTCAAATGCAGTACCTACTGAGTAGTATGCGGTTTCGGACGCAGCCATTATTTAACTCATTTACTCAAAAAATTACGCTTGCTTGAGGGTTTTTTTGGGGGGACAACTTATATGTTTTATGTTTAATATACCTAAATTTGTAAATACTAATAAGTTGACTTAATTCCTTCGTGTTGTCCCAGCACAAATCGATTGTGTGGATCCCAGCTTTTTTTTACAGTGTATTTTGGCATTTAATTGGTTATTTTTACTTTATCAAAGACACTTTACATACGTCTATTACTCTTTCTGTGTGTATAAAATCCCTTTTTTTACATTCAATATTATGAGGATACCAAAATGTTTGACTTACAGGCAATTATCATCATCACATAATTATAAAAAATGTAACTACATGGTAATTAAAAACTAATGTCAACACTCAAAAACACAATATAAACCCAACAGTCAACTTTATCAAATGAAATGAGTGTAGTTAACTCAAAATTGACTGAAAGTTAATTCTCGTTTGAAAAGAGTTTTGAACTCAGAGTTGAAGACAATAAGTTAATTAAATACCTCATCACTTCTACTTAAATGAAGTTCACAGTATTTATATAGATTAGTTTTTTTTACTCAAATGGTTTGTAGCAATTGGTTTCTTCAAACGGTTTGAGTTGCCTTAACTTATTGGGTTTTACAGTACTCAGTTGGTTTGAGTTCTCTTCATTTATTGGGTTTTACTGTGCTCAAATCGCTTTGTTGAATCAAATGAATTAAGTTCACAGTACTCATTAGGATTAGTTTCTGAACTTAAATGGTTTGTTGCAATCGGTTTCCTCAAATGGTTTGAGTTACCTTAAATTTTCGGGTTTTACAGTCCATTAATTTTGCTGATTGTTCAAACCACTTATTTCTTCTTTATTTAATTCTTGAGTTTTTTTTTGGGGGGGGGCAACTTCATTGTTTTATGTTCACTTAAATGTGTGAAAACAATCAAGTTAACTTAATCTTAAAGTTTGTGTTGGGACAGCATGAAGAAATTGAATGAAACCCAGCATTTTTACAGTGTATTTTGGCATTACATTTTTGGAAATAAAAATTGTTTTACTTTAATAAAAACCATTTACTTGCATCTATTATTCTTTCTGTTTATATAAAACTCCTTTTTTGAATTCAATATTGTGAGGATGCCAAAATGTTTGACTCACGGACAATTATCATCATCACATAATTATACAAATGTAAGTACATGCTAATTAAAAACTAATGTCAACATTTAAAAATATATACACTAAAAAAAAAATTACTTATTAACTGAATCAACACAATTCTTGAGATTTCATTGGGACAACTTAATTTTTTATGTTCAATCCATATAAATTTGTTAAAAATGTTAAGTTAACTTAATTTGTGTTGGGACAACATGAATGAATTGTGTGTATATATTTTTGCTGCTTGTTCAAACTACTTATTTAAAATGAGCTAAATCAACACAATTCTTGAGGTTTTGGGGGGGACAACTTAATTGTTTTATGTTCAATCCATTTACATTTGTGAAAAACTAATAAGTTAACTTAATTCCTTCGTGTTGTCCCAACACAAAAAATTGATTGTGTGGATCCCAGCTTTTTTTACAGTGTATTTTGGCATTTAATTAGTTATTTTTACTTTAATGAAGACACTTTACATACGTCTATTACTCTTTCTGTGTATATAAAATCCTTTTTTTTATTCAGTATTGTGACGACACCAAAATGATCATCATCACATAATTATAAGATGTGAGTACATGCTAATTAAAAACTAATATCAACACTCAAAAATATATATATATTTTTGCTGCATGTTAAAACTACTTATTTAAAATGAGCTGAATCAACTCAATTCTTAAGGTTTTTTTAGGGACAACTAAATAGTTTTATGTTTAATCCACTTAAATGTGTGAAAACAATCAAGTTAAATTAATCTTAAAGTTTGTGTTGGGGCATCATGAAGGAATTGAGTGAAACCCAGGATTTTACTATGTATTTTGACATATACTTTTTAATGAAGACCCTTTACTTGCATCTATTATTCTTTCTGTGTATAAAAAACTCCTTTTTTTATTCAATATTTTGAGGACACCAAAATGTTTGACTCACGGACAATTATCATCATCACATAATTATATAATGTAAGTACATGCTAATTAAAGGCACCTAACATACTTTAACTAATGTCAAAATTGACTACATGGAAATATAAACACAAGTATAAGACTCTAAGCCATTTTAGTGTTTGCTAAACCATTAATAAAGATCATAAAACCAAAAATGGAACGTGAATCTAAACTTTCTTAAGATCATATATAGTTTGTGCTTCATTTAAAACCCTCAAAGTAGTTTTTGGTGTCTTGTTGTTTGTGTGTCTGTTCAGTGTTTGCATGTGTGTCTGTTCAGCTTGGTGACTTTGAAAGACATAAAGATATGACATGTCACTCTGAGCACAAAGACTTCCTTCTTCCTATGAAGGTCTGGTAGTCAAACTGGATCTTCACCTGACAAAACAGCTGCTAAATTCACTCCTAAAAACACCTAAACCAAAATCCCAAATCACGAAAGGTAGCAGTTTCTGTCTCATTTATCTAATAAACACACTTTAGTAAGCTGCATTCATCATAGGTCAATAAGGAGAAACCCACCAGGTCAATAAGGAGAAACCCACCTGTTATGTAAATGAAGTTCCTCCTGTCTTCAAAGGTGGTTGGCTTTGATGACTCTTTAATATTTTCTTTTAATTTAATCCAAGTTTCGGTTATAAATAATCAGCACAGACTTTGAATGTGTCACCTGATTCTGGAGAAAACTCTGTGATATCTGACACTCCTTGCGCTTGTGTAGGAGTTTGGACCCATGTGACTCAGAAGAGGGTGGAGCCTGGAGAAAGCACCACACGGGATTGGTGGAAACGTCATCATGTGACCAAATGCACCAGTGAACTCAGGCATTGTATGTCACCTGGCAGGTGTGCTTTCAATAGGTGTGTGCGTTTGTGTGTGTGTTCACTTGGGTTGTGCCTGGAGTATCTACTTTCATGCTCTTCTTGGCAAATGAGTGAAGTGAAGAAGTTAAACAGTAGCTCAAACAAAAATGACTGACACTTTCTGTCTGTAAAGTGTTGACTTTGTCTGAGGGTTGATTTGCACAATCATATTAAAACTAAATACCAGTTTTAAGGTACAATTTTTGCTACTAATAAGCCATTAACTGTGACTTTTCACTTAATAAATTCCTAATTTGCTGCTTATTAATGATTATTAAGGTAGTTTTTAGGTAGGATTACGAATGTGGAATTAGATAATACAGATTATGTACTTTATAAGTACTAATAAACAGTCAATATCTTAACAATAGGCAAGTAATAAGCTAGTTAATAGAGAGAATTGGTTCTTAAATTTTAGTCTTAGCATACCAGCTATTGCACATAAGTGGGGTTTGATAAGGCAAGCTTCATTATTAAAACGGCTCCAATTAAGACCGAAGGCTTTGTTTAAATCCCTTTTTTGAACATTTAAACTGCACATCATGTACGCTCTCAGTGTGAAAAGTAGCTTGTACCTAAAGGGTTCATACTCATTCATTCTGTTTTTTCAGCTTAGTCCTTTTATTCATCAGGGGTCGCCACAGTGGAATGAACCGCCAACTATTCCAGCATATGTTTTACACAGCGGATGCCTTTCCAGCTGCAACCCAGTACTGTAAAAAAAGCGTTCATACTGATACGTTATAATATTAGTAGCCAATATTGTTTTGGACATGAACAACACCTTAATCACTAACTTGTTTTTGGTTACACTTTAATTTAAGGTGTCCTTGTGATAGTGTAACTATTCATTTCACTACCGAGTAACATTAATTTACTAAATTACACTGTAAAAAAATATCTGTTCATTATTTGTTTAAGTGTTTTCTGTTTATTTATGGTTGTGAATTGCAGTATGGGATGTTGATCTCTGCTCTGTCGACTTTTGATGTTGAAAATTCAACTCTACGGTTCAACAAAGTGACTTTTATTGACATTTTAGTAGTTTGAAATAATGGATGAGAAATTATATTTAGAGAAATAAGTCTGTAACATAACAGAAAGTGCACTGGCGGTTTATTACAAGTTTTTTGTAGAGTAATATACAAAACCAACCCAGACAATATAGCACTTTAAACAGTAGCTCAAACTAAAATGACTGACACTTTCTGTCTGTAAAGTGTTGACTTTGTCTGAGGGTTGATTTGCACAATCATATTAAAACTAAATACCAGTATGTCAATCAATTTTTCAGCTTTCCAGTGGTCACACTTTATTTTAAGGTACAATTTTTGCTACTAATAAGCCATTAACTGTGACTTTTCCCTCAAAAAAGTCCTAATTTGCTGCTTATTAATGATTATTAAGGTAGTTTTTAGGTAGGATTACGAATGTGGAATTAGATAATACAGATTATGTACTTTATAAGTACTAATAAACAGTCTATACACTCGGCAATGTAGAAGAGACCTGACCTGGGCGTCACCTTCACCAAACTCCACTGCTGGACTCTTACAGACACTTTCTGTCTGTAAAGTGTTGACTTTGTCTGAGGGTTGATTTGCACAATCATATTAAAACTAAATACCAGTTTGTCAATCCATTTTTCAGCTTTCCAGTGGTCGCACTTTATTTTAAGGTGCAATTTTTGCTACTAATAAGCCATTAACTGTGACTTTTCACTTAATAAATTCCTAATTTGCTGCTTATTAATGATTATTAAGGTAGTTTTTAGGGAGGATTAGGGATGTGGAATAATATCATACAGATTATGTACTTTATAAGTACTAATAAACAGTCAATATCTTAACAATAGGCAAGTAATAAGCTAGTTAATAGAGAGAATTGGTTCTTAAACTTTAGTCTTACCATACCAGCTATTGCACATTTCCCCTAATTTTCACAGAAATATACTTTCCATACGTTTTAATTCATAAGTGGGGTTTGATAAGGCAAGCTTCATTATTAAAACGGCTCCAATTAAGACCGAAGGCTTTGTTTAAATCCCTTTTTTGAACATTTAAGCTGCAAATCATGTACGCTCTCAGAAATAAAGGTACAAACGCTGTCAAAAGTAGCTTGTACCTAAAGGGTTCATACTCATTCATTCTGTTTTTTTCAGCTTAGTTCTTTTATTCATCAGGGGTCGCCACAGTGGAATGAACCGCCAACTATTCCAGCATATGTTTTACACAGCGGACGCCATTCCAGCTGCAACCCAGTACTGGGAAACACCCATACACTCTCATTCACACTCATACACTACTGCCAATTTACAGTAGTTTACTCAATTCCCCTCTAGTGCATGTGTTTGGACTGTGGGGGAAACCGGAGCGCCCGGAGGAAACCCACACCAACACGGGGAGAACATGCAAACCACTGAGCCACCATGCCGCCCTCATGTTTATCATATTGTTTATCATTTTCTATTTTTATTTCATTACTGACTGCATCAACTTGAAAGAACAGATTAAAGGTTTGGGTTTTTTTATTTAAGCCCTAACAGGGGTCCTTCATAAAGTCTTGCTAAGGGCCCCTAAAAGTCTTGGGCTACCACTGAAGAAGAGCATATTGATTTATTAGGAAGACTTTTTGCATTTGCAGCATAGTGGCGCAGTGGGTATCACAATCGCCTCACAGCAAGAAGGTAACTGGATCAAGCCCTGGCTGGGTCAGTTGGTGTTTCTGTGTGGAGTTTGCATGTTCTCCCTTTGTTCGTGTGGGTTTCCTCCGGGTGCTCCGCTTTCCCCCACAAGTCCAAAGACATGTGGTAAAGGTGACTTGGGTGAACTAAATTGTCCCTAGTGTATATGTGTGTGAATGAGAGTGTATGGGTGTTTCCCAGTGATGGGTTGCGGCTGGAAGGGCATCCGCTGTGTAAAGCATATGCTGGATAAGTTGGCGGTTCATTCTGCTGTGGTGGCCCCATATTATTAAAGGGACCAAGCCGAAGAGAAAATGAATAAATGAATGAACTTTTTGCATTTTTGTGCCCTCTATGGTCAGGTTCAGGTATTGCCTCACAGTCATTACTTTATATACACTGTTATTGTCATGACTTATAACTGTGTTTTGGCCTCTAGAGGTCCTCATTGTGCTTTCATTGGTTATATTCTGATCATTTGCCCTACAAAAGATTGCATGTTATAACTTTCCTCATTGGAAGGGCCCTCTTCTGGGCCACAGTTCTCTGAGTATCGTTATGTCTATACTTGGTCTTGGCTAAGAGGAACCTAAAATAGCTTCATTGGTTTTACAATACAATGTTATAGGACAAGGGCATCACAGTGGCGTAGTGGGTAGCACGATCGCCTCACAGCAAGAAGGTCGCTGGTTCGAGACTCGGCTGGGTCAGCTGGCATTTCTGTGTGGAGTTTGCATGTTCTCCCTGTGTTGGCGTGGGTTTCCTCTGGGTGCTCCGGTTTTCCCCACAAGTCCAAACACATGCTGTATATATATATATATATATAAAATGCCCCAGCTTTATTCAGTTTGCCTTATTCAATGAACCCCATAGGGAGAAATAAAAGCAAAAGTAATATTTTTACAATTTTTTATTTTGTTAAAAAAAAGATATGACAAAAAGTCATGACAACAAATGATTTTAAGTTACTTTAACATTTCAATAAGTTTATCAGGTTTCAAATTACTTTTGTTAAGTTATATGAAGCTTAATATTTGTAGTCAATATAATATTTTGGTTGATATAAGTTGCCTAGAAAAGTTCTTTTGATTCATCAAAAATAAATTAAGGCTGCACATGACACCATGTTTATGTGCTGTTCAGTTTCTATGTATTGGTAATGCTTAATTTATTAATACCGCAAAATGTTTTGGCAGTGGTCCTATTCTGAGATTTTAGCGTGTTTGTGCGTAGGAGGAATATAGTCCTTCGGCAATGTGTGTCTTAACCACATCACAACCTCAGTGTACAAACTGAAATCAGCTACTGTATAAAAAGCTTATGACTCAAAAAGGGGATCCTGGCTCTGAGTCATCACTCCTTTAATCAATGGCTAATGTGGTTCCGTAGCCTTAAGGTTGAACGCCTCCTACAGCCTTTAGAATCTGACACAGAAGCTATCCTGAAAGTAAAGGGTGATGGCATTTTAGCATATCGTTTTACCCCATTATTTTGCCATTTCAACTCCTCCCTTGTGAACTAAGACAATCCATGCCAATGATGCTGTGTCTAGGAGCAGTTCCTTCAGGACAGTAGAGGCAGTTCACAAACTATTGGTAATGCCTTATTAATTGAAAATGCAAAACAGTTATAAATAAATATGTTATTTTCCATTCCAAATGGTGACATTTTTGATGAATGTTATTAGCTTGCATCACTCTCTCATGTTAATTGTATAAAAGTGTCATATAATGAAAATCTGCATATCATAGCTGAATAATAAGAGATCAATACATTGAAATGACACACCGTGAACCTTAAACACTATTGTTTCTTCATTCCTGTGTAAATACAAAACAGGCCAATAGGAACAAAACACAGACTCTGACGATCCACATGAGATCATTAATATGCACGCCTTAGGTTGCGTTTGATTGGCCATGAGGTTTCCTAATGAGATTATAACATTATAATCTAAATGGGACTCTTATTTTGAAAACGAGACCTCCATTATAGCTCTTATGGCAATGCAACACATCACAGCTCATTGTCCCCTGCAAGCACAGGACATCAACATGATGTCATATTGATGTTGTACCCCAACATACCCCCACGTCGTGGGGACGTTGGATTTTGTTTGGAAATGAAAATCTGGTTGACGTCAGAACCCAACGTCAGGCCGACGTCAGTGTCCAATGTCCAACCTAAAATCAACCTAAAATCAACCAAATATCAATGTCTAATCATGTTACACACATGATAGATGTCCACTATGACATCTATCAGACGTTGGATTTTAGTCACTTTCCAACACAACCTAAAATCAACCAGTTATCAACATAATTGGACCTCGTTATTGGGCGTTAAAATAACGCTGTCTTTAGACACTGGCTAGACATTTAATTTTGGTTACTTGTCATGACCTAAATCTAATCAAATATTAACTTCTTATGATGTTCGTTGCCTGCTGGGTCAGAAAACAAAATTTGGGAAAGACATTAATTTACTCAAAGCCTCCCCGACGAGTCATAAGGTCTGTTTAAATGAATCTTTCATTAGTTTAACCTGTATTTTGTGGAATTTGACAGGTATGTTTGTAATGATTTAGTTTGCAGTGTCAACAGTGTAAAGCAGGCATTGCCTCACTCAAAAAAAACATTAGTTTTTTGTTCAGTCTTCTTATTTAAAATGAGCCGAAACACAATTCTTGAGTTTATTTGGGGATAAACAATCCACTTAAATTTGTAAAAACTAATATTGTTAACTTAATTCCTTCATGTTGCACCAACATAAATCGATTGTGAGGAACCCAAGAAGTCTAAACCAAGAAGTCTTTGTTTAAACAAGAAGTCATTTTGCTCTTAAGTAAATGTATATAAAGCTCGGTTCTTCTAGATTGTGTTTAGATAAACCTCAAATAGGGTTCACGATGCTGAGCCGGCATGGCGATCCTCTGCCCAGCCCACATCGCAGCAGCAACCCACTCGCGAAAACACACTTAGGCCCCATTTACACTAATACGTCTTAGTTTTAATATGGCATTTTAGAATGAAAATGATCCACGCCCACACTGGCGTTTCATCTAGCACTTCTGAAAAGATCTCCATCCACACTATACTGCTGAAAACGCACATCACGTGACCACACACACAAACACACACACAAGCATGCGCTGCAGCATACGCGCACGTTTGACCTCCAGGCAGTCAGCGGGTGCATTGAGCACAAAACCCCAGAGAGCAGTGCACGCCGGACAGTTTATCAAGGATGTACCGCTGGATGGTGTCTCACTTTAGTTGTTAAACGTGATATTTAATTCATCTTGTCTCTATCTAACGACTCTTCTGTCTTTTGAATCTATCAGGTAACGTGTCACAGCGTCAGTACACTTCTTCAATCTTTCACATTCACGCTTGTACTTAGTAATTTCAGTGAAAACCTCAGATACTGTTGGTTGTGCACCTTTTTTTACCAGCTAAGTTTGTCAACGCCATTATAGCGACACAGATCACTCCGCCTATTCATGCCAGAGTCCTGCGGAAAAAGCGATTGACCGGTGGTAATTTGTGTGTAACTTACCTTATCATTTATTTATGATTTGGTTATGGGTAAAGCAAAGATCATGCGGGTCAGGTACACAAAAAAAATCTGTAATTTTTCGGTTTGTTTCCGGCAGCTGGGACGCCGGAAAAAACCTTAAAATAACACTTGTTAAATTACAGAAATTTACTGTAAAATAACAGAGCTTGAATTACAGAAATTTACCATAAATTCAAATTTAAGGAAATTTCTGTAATTTAATGTCCGTTATTTTATAGTAAATTTCTGTAATTCAACGAGTGTTATTTTACGTTTTTATAAATCGTATTTTTTATACATTTTAATAAATCATAAAATTACGGATTTTTTTACAGTGTAGTTCAAATGGTAGGCTACAAATAATTAATTCGTTACAAATTAACCAATTATTCATGAATAATTAATTCACCACCACCTACGATGCCATCGTCCATCGCGATGTTTCACATTAGACATCGTACAATGCCAAATTGGTCGACATCGCCCAACCCCAACCTCAAACAACATTCACGTCACACTTTTCATTCTCCTTCTGAACGTACAGTATAAATGTATTCGATTATTTGTTTATTTATTTTTCATAAAAGCATTGAATATTGAACAAACACAATGTCTAGAATTATCATTTGTTTTGAAAATGTATTACGCCATAAAGAAGTCTCGAGATTTCATTTCTTGTTTTAGTACTGTACTTCATGATCAGACAGTAGTGTGTAGATTGTCATGTTGAGCGTGTGTGTTCATGTCGAGTGCATTTCTAGGGAACACTTGCAAAAAATTTGCCTCAAAGTGAGTCACGATGAAATATGAAGCTAATGATTACAAAAGTAAACACTCCAAAAATACCTTTTGCTGCTTGTTTAAACAACTTACGTATAAAGAGTTCAGCTGCTCACAGCAAGAAGGTCGCTGGTTCGAGTCCCGGCTGGGTCAGTTGGCATTTCTATGTGGAGTTTGCATGTTCTCCCCGTGTTGGCGTGGGTTTCCTCCCGGTGCTCCAGCTTCCCCCACAGTCGCTATAGGGGAATTGGATGAACTAAACTGGCTGTAGTGTGTGTGAATGAGAGTGTATAGGTGTTTCCCAGTACTGGGTTGCAGCTGGAAGGGCGTCCACTGTGTAAAACATATGCTAGGATAGCTGGCGGTTCATTCCGCTGTGTCGACTCCTGATAATTCAGAGACTAAGCCGAAGAAAAATAAATGAATTAAATTTTTTTTGGGGGGGGACAACATTTAACAAAATTGTTTCATGTTCAATCCACTTTAATTTGTAAAAACTATTAAGTTAACTTAATCGATTTGTGTTGGGACAACAAGAAGGAATTGTGTTTTTAAAAAATATTTTACATGAATATTATTCATTCATTTTCTTTTCGGCTTATTAACCTGGGTCGCCACAGCGAAATAAACTGCCAACTTATCCAGCACATGTTTTACGCAGCGGATGCCTTTCCAGCTGCAACCCATCACTGGGAAACATCCATACACACTCATTCACTACGGACAATTTAGCTCACCCAATTCACCTGTACCGCATGTCTTTGGACTTGTGGGGGAAACCAGAGCACCCGGAGGAAACCCACATGAACACGGGGACAACATGCACACTCCACACAGAAATGCCAACTAACCCAGCTGAGGGTCGAACCAGTGACCTTCTTGCTGTGAGGCGATCGTGCTACCCACTGCGCCACTGTGATGGCTACTATTGAATATTACCTGAATATTATTAAATATGTCTATTTTCAGCACTAAACAAAAATATGCCAATGGCGATCAATGCACTTACTTGGAACACACTTGATTTCTCTAGTAAAAAATATTGAATACTGAATGAAATACTGAAAGTCAATCATAATCATTATACTCTAACCTATTTTATTTGAGTTTATGCATATACTTTGTTCTTTTTCTTTTCCTTCTGTACTTCTAGACTAAGAATTTTTCTGTCAGTTAAGAAAATGGTTTACATACTTAGATCAGGGGTGTCCAAACTTGGTCCTGGAGGGCCGGTGTCCTGCAGATTTTAGCTCCAACTTGCCTCAACACACCTGCAGGGAGGTTTCTAGAAAGGGTATAAGAGCTTTATTAGCTAACCCAGGTGTGTCTGATTGGGGTTGGAACTAAACTTTGCCGGACACCGGCCCTCCAGGAACGAGTTTGGGCACCCCTGACTTAGATTCTGTGTGATGTGTAAGTAGACCAAGAATATACAGTTGAGGTCAGAATTATTCGCCCCCCTGTTTATTTTTTCCCCCAATTTCTATTTAACAGAGAGCAGATTTTTTTCAACACATTACTAAACATAATAGTTTTAATAACTCATTGCTAATAACTGATTTCTTTCATCTGTCATGATGACAGCACATAATATGTGACTAGATATTATTTAAGATACTAGTATTCAGCTTAAAGTGAGATTTAAAGCCTTAACTATGTTAATTAGGGTAATTAGGCAAGTCATTGTATAACAGTGGTTTGTTCTGTAGACTATCCAAAACAAATATTGCTAAAGGGAGCTGATAATATTGACCATAAAATGAATTTATAAAAATTAAAAACTGCTTTTATTCTAGCCGAAATAAAACACATAAGACTTTCTCCAGAAGAAAAAAAATTATCAGACATACTGTGAAAAATTCCTGAATCTGTTCAACATCAACATCATACTTAAAAAAAGAAAAAGAAATTCAAAGGGGGCGAATAATTCTGACTTTAACTGTGTGTGTATATATATATGTAATTACTCATATTTAATAATTATCAAAGGAAATGCCCTTTCAGCTGCAACCCATCACTGGGAAACACCCATACATTCTTATTCACACACTACATACAATTTTAGCTTACCCAATTCCCTATAGCGCATGTCTTTGGACTGTGGGGGAAATCAGAGCATAAGGAGGAAACCCACACCAACACAGGGAGAACATGCAAACTCCACACAGAAATGCCAACTGACCCAGCCGAGGCTCAAACCAGTTACCTTCTTGCTGTGAGGCGAGAATGCTACCCACTGCGCCACCTCATGGCCTGAGTAAACTCCCTGCCTCCAAATTATTAAGTAAATGAACTACATTCATAATTATAAATATTAGGTCAAGTGAACTTAACAGCTCTAAGTTAAAACAGAAATGTTTACATTTTTGAAGTAAAATCAACTTGTCATTTTTAAGGTAATGGGTTTACTCACTTTTTTCATGAATCGCTTTTTATTTGTATTAGAAGGCAAATGTCTATATATGCCTATAATGTCTTATATAAGCTATAGACATTATAGCATTTTTTATATATGCTATAATGTCTATAGCTTATATAAATAAACTAGTGCTGTCAAAAGATTTATTATGTTATTTTTAATAATCTTTATTATTTATTGTGATTATCACAGTCACATCCAAAAATATATCACTTGTCTTTGGACTTGTGAGGGAAACCAGAGCACCACACAGAAACGCCAACTGACCCAGTCGAGGCTTGAACCAGTGACCTTCTTGCTGTAGGGCGATTGTGCTACCCACTGCACCACCGTGCTGCCCCTTTTGGAAATAATGTGTAAAAATAATTTAAAAATTGAAACTATCTGGCAGATTATTTAGCTTGTTTTAAAGAGAAACTCACTTTATTTTGACTTATTATTTCTGAAAACAACATTATTATTATTGCTTCCTGAAGAATTTGTATTTGGACTAGAAACAAGATCATCTGCTGTGTACACTGTAAAAAATGCTGAAGAACATGAAGGAATTATTCATTCATTCATTTTCCTTCGGCTTAGTCTCTACTTCTAAGGTCACCACAGCGGAATGAACCGCCAACTATTCCAGCATATGTTTTACTCGGTCCACTTCTTTTTAGTATTTATATGTTGCCTCTTGATCAAATCCTGCAAAAATTTGGGATTAGATATCACTGCTATGCCGATGACACACAGATCTATATTAACCCTTCTTCCAATTCATCGGCATCAATGTCATCGCTTAACGCTTGCTTAATTGAAATTAAAGCTTGGATGCAACATAATTATCTTAAGCTGAATAGTTCAAAAACTGAGATTTTACTGATTGGCACTCCTTAGCCTGAAGCCTCATTTTAAACAATTAACTAAAACAGCCATCTTAGAAATATAGCCCGCTTACGTCCTTTCCTCTCAAGGCCAGACACTGAAAGACTTGTCCATGCTTTTATCACGTCTCGTTTGGATTTTTGCAATTCTCTGTTCGGTGGGTTACCAGCTAATTCTCTCAAGATTCTTCAATACGTCCAAAATTCTGCAGCACGTGTGTTGACACATACATCATCTCGGTCTCACATCACTCCTGTACTCCAACAGCTTCACTGGCTGCCCGTCAAGTCTCGTATTGATTTTAAGACATTGATTTTAACATAATCATTAAATTAAATAAAGCGGTTAGTGGTTCTCCTCCAGGTTACATTTGTGACTTGATATCTCGCTGTCTACGCTCTGCATCGGGTCCTACGCTGTAAACTCAGCACTATGGGAGGTAGGGCGTTCTCTTTCCATGCACCCAAACTGTGCATTGCTCTCCCTACAACATTAGGAATGCTGGCTCCTTGGACTGTTTTAAGAAGCTACTTAAAACTCATGTTTTCAGGACTGTTTTTAATTTGTAAAATCTCTTTTTTTCTTACTGTGTTTTTTATATATTTTTGTGTTTTACTGTGCTTTGTTGTTTTTACTTTCTTGTAAGCGCTTTGGGTTTTAGAAAAGCGCGTTATAAATAAAATGTATTATTATTTTTATTATTATTATGCAGTGGATGCCCTTCCAGCCGCAACCCAGTAATAGGAAAGACCCATATACTCTCAAATTCACGCACACACTCATACACTACAGACAATTTTGTTTATCCAATTTTCCTATAGCGCATGCGTTTTAGACTGTGGGGGAAACCGGAGCACCCGGAGGAAACCCACACCAACAAGGGGAGAACATGCAAACTCCACATTGAAATGCCAACTGGTCCAGCTGGGATTAGAAACTAACAACCTTCTTTGTTGTGAGGCAACAATGCTAACCACTGAGCCACCATGCCGTCCATGAAGGAATTAAGTTAACGTGTTCGTTTGTACAAATTAAAGTGGATTAACGTACAACATTTAAGTCTCTAAAAAAACTTAAGAATTGTGTTGTTTTTAAATAAGTAGTTGAAACAAACATCCAACATCATTTATTGAGTGTATATTATATTACACACTCTTTTTTTTTGTATTTGTTCAGAATTTAAGATTTGTACATTTACGTAAAGCACCATTGACTAACACAAATAAAGGCACAAGAACAAATTCAGTAACACTGATAAATGTAAACGTTTTATAAATGCTGTGGTCGGCAACATTTATAATCTTCCAATTCAGAAACACTTCAACATTTTATTTTATGTCTTTCACAGGGCACATCATTGTAGGTTCACAGTCAAGAAAATTCCAGTTTATTCAGACGTATAATTTGACATTTCATGATAACGTAAAACAAGGTGTGGAACACAGATTGATAACACTTACACTACAAGCATTACATCTGTTACCAAAAGTGAACTAAAGCAGCATCTAGAAGTGGTTTGAGGATACACGATTGATCACGCCAACAAAATATAAGGGAGATATTTCACAATATCAGGTATCTTTTAGTGTTACACAATTGTGAAGAACAAAATACTGAATTTGGCTAATGTGCACTGTAAAAAACTATCTGTCAATTAACTGTATCTTCATTTTGTGATATTTATATGTTTATTTGCAATTGTGAATTGCATTATGGGATGTTGATCTCTGCTCTGTTGACTTCTGCTGTTAAAATTAAACTTTACAGTTGAACAAAGTGACTTTTAGTAACTTTTTTTGCAGTTTGAAATAATTTATAAGATAATATCTAGAGAAAAAAGTTTGTAAAATAACAGAAAATGTGCTGCAGTTTATTATAAGGTTTCTGTAACGTAATATTCAACACCAACCCAGACAATATAGCACTGCAAACTATTAAAAATGTTCATAAAAAGTCACTTATTCACACTTTTCAAGGTTAAAAGTTGTTGGAAGAAAGATCAAGATCTCAAAATGCAATTCAAAAGCATAAATAAACTGGAAAAATAACATGAATCACAAAATACGGAAAACTGCTAATTTACGGATATTTTTTACAGTGGTCAAAAAGGGTTTGGCACAAAAGTAAGTAAATAAATAAATGATCAAATAACAAACAAAAAATATAATTCTCTCTTTTTCTTGCATGTATATGCAATTACTTACAACGACAACTTGCACAAAAACTTGCAAGCTTGCACAAAAAGTCTTAACTCAACATCTGTACCTTATTTACACATAAAATGTGCACATTAGTACCTTAAAGATGGATATTAGATCAGATATTTGATACAAAAAATAAACAAATAAAATACAAAATATATATAATATAAAATAAAAATGATGCATGGCATCACAAAAAAATAAAGCAGGTCTGAATGTAGATACATTACTAATCTGACGAATATGCGCACATTTTCATAGTATCGTGTTTGTCTGTAAACTAAGTTTTCTTTTAGAGGACAGATACTCTTTAAAATGAAAGTTTACTAAATAAAACTTTAAAATATATAAAGAAATCCATAGACTGTAAAACAAACGACATGATAATTAGTTTCAAGTCACTTAAATTTAAAGGTATAGTTCACCCACAAATTTGAATTTACTTCCTATTTACTTTCCTTTAAGTGGTTATAAACCTTTATGAGTTTTTTCCTCTATTGAACACAAACGAAGATATTTTGTAGAAAGCTGAAAACCTGTAACCATTGACTTCCATAGTATTTGTTTTTCCTACTATTAAAGTCAATGGTTACAATGGTTACATTTTCTTCAAAATGCATTGTAAAAAAACTAGTAAACCTGTCACCTTAAAAGCAACAAATTGAATTTACTTTAAATAGTGAGAAAATCAGTTGTAACTTGAAACGGTTCCGTTGACGTAATTTAAGTTTTATAATTATTGACATAATTCAATTACTTAATAAATTGAAGTTGTTTGCTCACTTTTTTAAATAAAGTCAACTAGTTGTTTTAAAAGCAACAGGTTTACTCACTTTATTAAAGTAAAGTCAACTAATCGCTTTAAAAGCAACAGGGCTATTCACTTTAATAAAGTATAGTCAACTAATCGCTTTAAAAGCAACAGGGCTGCTCACTTTATTAAAGTCAACTAATCGCTTTAAAAGCAACAGGGCTACTCACTTTAATAAAGTATAGTCAACTAATCGCTTTAAAAGCAACAGGGCTACTCACTTTATTAAAGT
>CAIGQZ010031698.1:2462915-2516267 GCA_903798205.1 Danio tinwini | reverse complement strand
AAAGCAACAGGGTTACTCACTTTTAAAAAAGTAAAGTCAACTAATGGCTTTAAAAGCAACAGGTTTACTTGCTTTATTAAAGTAAAGTCAACTAATCGCTTTAAAAGCAACAGGTGTACTCATGAGCAGAGTTGTGAATGTATATGCTATATGAAAAAAATGTGCAAAAAACAAAGTATACCTTCAATCCCAGGTAATCCGCACTGTGCATTAGAGAACATGGTGCATGTGGACACCAGTACTTTACCTGCAGGTAAAAAAAAAGCTGTTTCTCCAGAGCATGAAGTGAAATAAACATCTCTTGTTACACAATCTCTATAAAACACAGGCTTGCATACCTACACATGGGTTGCACCGACCGCACACCACACCAAAGTAGCCTTTAGGTCCGTCTGAGCAGTTTTGGGTCACATACAAACCTGAGGATTTGCATTGTATGATTAATATTAAGTGTTGAAGAGTGTTGGTGAATTTTCAATGTGAGTATTATATTTGAGCATGTCTAACCTTCAGGGCAGATCGGGCAGCAGAGTGATCCTTCAACCTGGAAACTATTTTCTGGGCATGTTTCTGCATTTAGCTTAAACAGTGCTCCCACAAATAATACCTATAAAGAGATTAACATTTGCTATATCACTTCCAAATGACACTTAAAGGGACAGTTCACCCAAAATTAAATGCTTTATGAGTTTCTTTCTTCTGTTAAATATAAAGTTCACTATTGACTTCCATAATAAGAAAAACATCAATGATTACAAGTTTCCAACATTCTTCAAAAACTAAATGATGAAAAGCAAAAGATTTAGGGCTGAACAATCCCTTATAGGATGGATTAGAAACAGTTCAAACTATTTATGAGTCAAGTTTACGAATCAACACAATTCTTGAGATTTTTGGGGGGCAACTTAATTGTTTTATGTTCAATCCTCTTAAATTTGTGAAAACAATCAGGTTAACTTAATCCATTTGTGTTGGGACAACATGAAGAAACTGTGTGAAACCCAGCATTTTCTACAGTGCAGGAACAAAATATGTACATGTCTGTGTGTTTAATTATGTTTATTGATTGGTTTATGTTGTTGTTTTTAAAGTGCTTTAAGGGCTCATTCATATGAACAGTTCAAGCTCCACTCAAAATATCACGTTTGTTTCTGCTTGTTCAAATTGCTTATTTAAAATGAGCTGAATCAACACAATCCTTAAGGTTTTTTTTGTTTTGGGAGACAACTTAATTGTTTTATGTTCAATCCACTTAAATGTGTAAAAACTAATAAGTTAACTCAACTCCTTCATGTTGCCACAACACAAATCGATTGTGTGGAACTCTGCATTTTTACAGTATAATATTGTGAAATATTATTACAAACTAAAATAAGCGTTTCAATAAGTGTAAATATATTGTAAAATGTCATTTATCGCTGTGATTGAAAGCTGAATTTCCAGGATAATTTATTCATTTTTTATTTTCACATGCTTGATCCTTCATATGATGTATTAATGATCGATTATTATTATTATCAGTGTTACAAACAATGCTCTTAATACACTCATAAAAAGACTTTGTTTAAGCTCCTTGTTTAAAATGAGCTGAATCAACACAATTCTTGAGATTTTTTTTGGGGGGGACAACTTAATTGTTTTATGTTCAATCCACTTTAATTAGTTAAAAACAAAAACTAATAAGGTCACTTAATTACTTCATGTTGTCACAACCCAAATATTTGTGTGGAACCCATATTGTTCAGTGTATAATATTGTGAAATATTATTACAAACCAAAATAAGTGTTTCAAATGCAAATATATTTGTAAAATGTCATTTTTCGCTGTGATTGAAATTTCCAGCATAATTTATCTAGCTTTTAGTGTCACTTGCATGATCCTTCAGAAATCATTCCAATATGATGTATTATTGATCGATTATTATTATTATCAATGTTACTAACAATGTTATGCTCCTAATACACTCAAAAAAATTGTTTGTTCAAGCTACTTGTTTAAAATGAGTTAAAACAACACAATTTGTGATTTATTTTTTTTTGTAATCTAATTGTTTTATGTTCAATCTAAAATGTGTAGTTAACTCAACTCCTTCATGTTGCCACAACTCAAATCGATTCTCAGCATTTGTTTTACAGTGTATTATGTGAAATATTATTACAAACTAAAATAAGTGTTTCCAATGTAAATATATTATAAAATGTATTTTTTTGCTGTGACTGAAAGCTGAATTTTTAGCATACTTTATTTAGTTTTTAGTGTCACATAATCCTTCAGAAATCATTCCAATATGACGTTTTAGTGATCGATTATTATTATTATCAATGTTTAATATTATCAAAATAAAAAGAGTTAGTTCAAGCTACTGAAACAACACAATTCTTTAATTGTTTTTGTGACTGACAACCTAACTGTTTTATGTTCAATCCACTGAAGTTAACGTCATGTTATCACAGCACAAATCGACTGTATGGACTCAGCATGTTTTACAGTGTATAATGTTGTAAAATATTAGTACAAACCAAAGTAAGTCTTTCCAATGTAAATATATTGTCACTGTAAAAAACATCCTGTTGCCTTAAATGTTTAAGCTGAATCAAATTAACCTTTTGAGCCTATTAAACTTATGTTAAACTGACTTATAATTGAGTTAGAACATGATTAACTTTGATTAATAAGTTACAATGACCTAAAAACATATGCTGTCAGGACTAATTGATCATATAATCACTTTTGCTGTGATTGACAGCGAATTTTCAGCATACTTTATTTTATTTTTTAGTGCCACATGCATGATCCTTTAGACATTATTCCAATATGACGTTTCAGTGATCGATTATTATTATTATTATAATTAAAAATATATGTTTTATGCTCTTAATATTTAGGGTAACCTATTATGCTGCAAAATAAATGATTTTCTTAGTTATATTTTATGTCTTGTTTCAAATCCAAATATCTAGAAATTCTTAAATCAACAAGCATTTTTTTTGACAAGCCAAAAATATTGTCTTGTTTTTAAAAATAATATGTCAAAATTAAGTGAGTTTTTCCTTAAAACAAGCTAAATAATCTGCCAATGAGGTAAGTGAAATAATCTCATGTCAAAAGGAAAAACAAGATTACCTCATTTGCAGATTATTATTAAAAAAAAAAACCCTCACTTAATTTTGACTCATTATTTCCTAAAACAAACAATATATGTTGCTCGTCTACAAAACACTTCTTGATTTAAGAGTTTTTAGATATTTGGACTTGAAACAAGACAAAAAATATAAGAAAAGCATTTTTTGCAGTGAGCATTCTACAAGAATCAAAACGAACATCATTTATTTAAAATTAAAACTACTTGTCATTATTTGTACTGTCATTTTAACAATATATACAGTTAAAGTCAGAATTAATAGCCCCTCTGTTTATTTTTTCCCCCAATTTCTGTCTTACGGAGAGATGATTATTTCAACACATTTCTAAGCATAATAGTTTTAATAACTCATCTCTAATAAATGATTTATTTTATCTTTGTCATGATGACAGTAAATAATATTTGACTAGATATTTTTCAAGACACTTCTATACAGCTTAAAGTGACTATCGAAAAAATATATAGCTTAAAGGGGCTAATAATATTGACCTTAAAATGGTTCTTAAAAAATTAAAAACTGCTTTTATTCTAGCCGGAATAAAACAAATAAGACTTTCTCCAAAAGAAAAAATATTATCAGAAATACTGTGAAAATTTCCTTGCTCTATTAAACATCATTTGGGAAATATTTAAAAAAGAAAAAATAATTCAAAGGGGGGCGAATAATTCTGACTTCAACTGTATGTTTTAAAAAAACATATATATTGTCTCATATATGTCTCAGCCCAGACTTTTTAATGGTGTCACAGTTTCACAAAAAAAAAATTGAGCAGCTAAATTTGACAACAACATTGATCCTGGTATGATTTCTGAAGTTTCATGTGATGCCGAAGATACACCTGACTGACCTCCAATAAAATTCAAATTAAACATTTGGCAATAAAATCCAAGAATACCTCAAGAAAAGTTCTGGTACCTACCATGAGTTGCTTGCTGTGTTGGTTCATTGTAGTTTGTAGGACTAACCGTAGTACAAAGCAGTTGTGTAACAGTTGTCAGAGTATCTCTTGAAAATCCTTCCTGCACTTTATATCTGACTTTTATTACACGCCTTCTTACGTATGAAGGCGAGTCTGTACAGAGAATTCTGCAACGCGCATTAATCATCTGTCATTTAGAAGTAGCAAGTCGGAAGTAGGACATGATGTAGAAAGTTATGGTACGTTGTCCCATACAGCTGTAGGCAAATTTATCAATCCTCCTATGAAATATTTACTCATATATTTCTCAGGTGATACTTAACGGAGCAAGGAATTTTTCACAGTATTTCCTATAATCATTTTTCTTCTGTCTTATTTGTTTTATTTCTGTTAGAATAAAAAAAGGTTTTTAGTTTTTTTAAACCCATTTTAAGGTCAATATTATTAGCCCCCTTAAGCAATATTTGTTTTGGATTGTCTACAGAACAAACCACTGTTTTACAATGACTTGCCTAATTTCCTTGGTTAAGCCTTTAAATTGCACTTTAAGCTGAATACTGGCATCCTAAAAAATACTGTCATCATGGCAAAGATTAAATTTTTTTAGAAATTATGTTTAAAAATCTCTCTGTTGAACATAAATTAGGGAAAAATATAAAAGAATTAAAATTTACCAGGAGGGCTAATAATTTTGACTGTAACTGTATAGAGCATGCAGCAAACATTAAATCATTGCAGTGAACGCAGTGTACACTAAAACCTAACCTGTTTTTTGTGTTAACCTAACTCTAGGCGACGCAGTGGCACAGTAGATAGTGCTGTCACCTCGCAGCAAGAAGGTCACTGATTCGAGCCTCGGCTGAGTCAGTTGGCGTTTCTGTGTGGAGTTTGCATGTTCTCCCTGCGTTCGCGTGGGTTTCCTCCGGGTGCTCCGGTTTCCCTCACAGTCCAAAGACATGTGGTACAGGTGAATTGATTAGGCTAAATTGTCCGTAGTGTATGAGTGTGAATGAGTGTGTGTGGATGTTTCCTAGAGATGGGTTGCAACTGGAAGTGCATTTGCTGCGTAAAACATGTGCTGCATAGGTTGGCAGTTCATTCCGCTGTGGTGACCTCGGATTAATAAAGCGACTAAGCCAAGAAGAAAATGAATGAATGAACTTAACTCTAATGCTAGAAGTAATACAAAACCATTTGAATAGCTATATAGTTGTTTGAACTGAATTTGTTGTATTAACTGAACTTAAAATGTTTAAGCTACACTCTCAGAAGTAAAGGTACGCGAGCTGTCCCTGGGGTGGTACCTTTTTAAATGGTCCATATTGGTACCTCAAAAGGATATATTAGCACCTAAACATTTTAAGAGGAACACTTTTTAGGTACTAATATGTACCTTTAAGGTATTATTATGGACCTTCTAGGTACACATTTGTACCTTTTGAAAAGGTACCACCACAGCGACAGCTCGCGTTTTTTTATTTCTGAGAGTGTAGTGATATTCTACACTCAAAACATGATGTTTGCTGTTTATTTAAACTACTTAATTAAAATGAGCTGGATCAACACAATTCTTGAGGCTATTTTGGGACAACGTTATGGTTTTTTGTTCAATCAACTAAAATTTGTAAAAACAAATAAGTTAACTTAATTTCTTCATGTTTTCTCAACACAAATTGAGTGTGTGGAATTCAGCATTTTTTTACAGTGTAAATGTTTGACGATATCAACTAGAGTCGTGCATTTGAGACCAGCTTCGGGGCAATTTTCACGTCATAGCTAGCACCATATCGGGCTTCGGGCTTGTTTTTAAAAAAAACTTAAAAAAAAAGGTTTAATGAGATCTAATGTGTGCAGTCTGGAAACGCCAGTGATGGAGAGCATAAAGAGATAAATAGTCAATGGCAAACTCAAAACTGTGAAAAACGCTAGAGGAAAGGCAAACTTCTGGTCAACTTTTCAAATAGTGACAACTTTAAATGATGAGACAACTGGTTATGCACAATTCACAAACTTATAATTGAGTAAACTCACTGTGGACCACATACCGCTTGGATATCGATGTCACTTAAAAAACTAAATCTTATATTAAAAAAAAAAAAAAACCCAAACATTGCTCTAAACTATTCTGATAAAAAAACTAAATGAAAAACATCAACTTTCTATTAAATACATATCTAGTGTATGGCTGTAGTATAAGAAGCTGTTTGGCTGGAAAAAAACATGCTTGGGCCAAAACTTTTGATGAGCTGTTGGACAAGGGCGGGGCTACAGCCTTTGTGTCTCCGGCTGATTTATACTTCTGCGTCAAACGCACGCGTAAGCTGGATTTGTACTTTCACCAGGCGCCGCATCATGCACCTCCACTGACTGTGAGTGCACCTCGCGAAACGGACAAGGCTTTTATACTTGCCACATTCGCCGTTGTGATATTCTTTATAACAACAGGGGGCGGTCAAAAACTGACCATAAAGTCAGACGGATAAACAGAGAATTAGAAAGTATCTAGAACTACGTCATATAATTAATATCATTCAAGATTTATAAACTAATTATTTTTATTGTTTTTAGAAATTATTTTAAGGATTTTTATAACCATTCAAGATTTTTTTAAATCAAACTTTGATGCATCACTGGCTTTTGTTCATGTCTCAGACAGCTTTACCTATTAAAGTTTATTAAAATATTAATGACAACAGAACATTGCTCTACAAATATATTTTAATATTTTTATATAAAAATATTATGGCAAGAATACCTGACCATTATCACCAATAAAGCCTAAAAACAGGGCGTCAGTATATTGTAAACTGATAGGATCTAATATTCCTTTCCAGTTATCAAAGAAATAATTTGTTCTTTCAATTGAAAATTGCAATATATATATATATCGGTGTAAAACCTATAAATGGTGGAAAATATATTCTGTAATTGTGTATCTGGGTCTCCACTTTTGCCATGGCCTCTTTTGGCTTTAACAGACTTATCCCTCAGGTTTTTCCAAACCTTTTAACAAAAACGTTCCTCCTTTCCCACGGCTGTTGCAATATCTAGCCAATAATTATTAATCATCAGGTTATCTCTATAGTCACGGATCATAAAGGTTTAAGGTACAGTCATACTGTTTCAGACAAAATCTCTTCAAAGTGATTCATATTCAACTCAAATCAAATGCGATGCCGCGCGCACTGTTCGCTCAAGTCTCAAAAAAAAGCATGCACTCCACCGGCCGAAATCATGTCACACACACCCAAAGCGAATCTTCGCAAACACTGATGACGTCACATTTGCTGCGTGCACTCAAGCGAACTAGCGGACATGTCGAGTATAAGCCAGGTTGTATGCTCCGGCGCAGCCTACACGTGGTTGCATAGCCCTTGCCATGGTCGTCGGCGACGCTGATGCGCACCTCTCAAAAAATGTAACTACATGTCGCAACAACAAGTACCGCAAGCTCTGTGATTGGTCGACTCGGTAGTGCTGACGAGTGTGGGTGGGACCGAGAGCTGCGCGAGTCCTTTGGAGCGATTGTTTACAAGTGTGGAGTCCCGTGAAGGAGCTCCAGATAAAAAGTTTTGTTTTGTGTTTACCTCATGGTTAAAGTTGTTGCACGCGTGCCGGTTCCTGCCTCAAAATGAGTGAGTTTGAGCCACTTGTACATTAAGGAAGCGTTCAGAAAAAACAAAACACCAGCAAAGAAACTCGACACAGAGGAACATAAACACTTCACTGCCAGCTAGCGTTTCAGAAGTGTTATTGCAGAGGAATACAAACAGCACGCAGAAGCATAAATGCAACGCGCAAGGCAAGCGCGGTGGGTCACGCCGATCACTCAACGCAGAAGTATAAACCAGGCCCAGATTTAAGGCCCGTGGAGAGCTCTAATATCAACATAAAATGTGGAACATATAAATGATATATATGACTCAATATATATGTAGCTACGCTAGTTTACCGTACTCAAACCATTTGGTTTCAACCGCAATCGGTTTCCTCAAACAGTTTGAGTTAACTTATCGAGTTTTACAATGTAGATTCATCGTCAAAAACACGCAAAAAATGATTTCGCAGTTTGTTTAATCTACTTATTTAAAATGAGCTGAATCAACACAATTCTTGAGATTTTTTTGGAGGACAACTTAATTGTTTTATGTTCCATCCACTTACTTTTGTTAAGTTAACCTAATTTGTGTTGGAACAACATAAAGGAATTAAGTTAACTTATTAGTTTTTACAAATTAAAGTGGATTGAACATAAAACAATTAGGTTTTCCCAACAAAATCTCAAGAATTGTTGTTTCAGCTCATAGTAAATAAGTAGCTTGAACATGCAACAAAGTGTGCGGCACGATGGCTCAGTGGTTAGCACTGTGGCCTTACAGCAAGAAGGTGGCTGGCTCAAGTCTCGGCTGGGTCAGTTGGCATTTCTGTGTAGAGTTTGCATGTTCTCCCCGTGTTGGCATAGGTTTCATCCTGGTGCTCCGGTTCCCCCCACAGTCCAAACACATGCGCTATAGGGGAATTGATGAACTAAATTGGCCATAATGTGTGTGTGTGTGTGTGTGTGTCTGTGTGTGTGTGTGTGTGTGTGTGTGTGTGTGTGTGTGTGTGTGTGTATGGGTGTTTCTCGGTACTGGGCTGCTGCTGAAAGGGCATCACTGTGTAAAACATATACTGGAATAGTTGACGGTTCATTCCACTGTGGTGACCCCTGAAGTAAGGACTAAGCCAAAGGAAAATTAATAATTGAATGCACAAGCAACAAAAAATATTGTTTAGAGTGTGGTCAGCCTTATAAAATAATGTATTTATTTTTTTCAACATTCAGATAAAATCAGAATCTGTGTGGTTCTGGTTGAGTGCTTGGTTTCAGAGAGCAGCATTTGCATGTTAAGAGACCTGCCTGACAGGTTTTATTTCTCTTTGTTGATAGTCGCCCGGCAACAGCGCTGCTCTCAGTTTTGATTAAGTTAAATATTACCAGAGTGTTAAAGGCACAGGTGGATATACTTCTGTTCTGGTACAGGTGACATTCAAGTGTGTGTGTGTGTGTGTGTGTGTGTGTGTGTGTGTGTGTGTGTGTGCAGGGTTGGGAAGGTTACTCTAGGATTGTATTCAATTCGATTATATAGCGCTTTTACAATATAGATTGTGTCAAAGCAGCTTAACATAGAAGTTCTAGTCCAGTTCAGTCCAGTTTTCAGTGTTGAAGTTCAGTTCAGTTTAGTTCAGTTCAGTGTGGTTTCATTTTCACTGCTGAAAGTCCAAACATTGAAGAGCAAAATCCATCCATGTGCATCTCCACAAGCCCTAAACCAAGCAAGCCAGTGGTGACAGTGGCGGTGTATTTCTATGCACTGTAAAAAATGCATATGTGGTTCCACACAATTCCTACATGTTGACCTAACACAAATGGATTAAGTTAACTTAACAAATTTAACTGGATTGAACATAAAACTAGGTAGCACAGTGGCGTATTTATGTGTTTTAAACATATAAATTGACAGGCGACATGGTGGCGCAGTGGTTAGCGCTGTCGCCTCACACCAAGGAGGTCGCTGGTTCGAGTTCTGGCTGGGCCAGTTGGCATTTCTGTATGGAGTTTGCATGTTCTCTCCATGTTGGCGTTGGTTTCCTCCGGGTTTCCCCACAGTCCAAACACATGCAGTATAGGGGAATTGATTAACTAAATTGGCCTTAGTGTATGTGTGTGTGTGTGTGTGTGTGTGAATAAGGGTGTATAGGTGTTTCCCTGTGCTGGGTTGTGGCTGAAAGGGCATCCGCTGCATAAAACATATGCTGGAATAGTTGGTGGTTCATTCCACTGTGGCGACCCCTGATAAATACACTGTAAAATCCAAAAAGTTAAGGTAACTCGAACCATCTGAGGAAACCGATTGCAACAAACCATTTAAGTTCAAACGCTAACCCTAATGAGTACTGTGAACTTAATGTATTTGAGTAAACGAAGCAATTTGAGCACAGTAAAATCCAATAAATGAAGAGAACTCAAACCAACTGAGTACTGTAAAACCCAATAAGTTAAGGCAACTCAAACCGTTTGAGGAAAGCGATTGCTACAAAACTTAATCTATATGAGCACTGTGAACTTACTGCATTTAAGTTGAATAATGAGGTATTTAATTAACTCATTACCTTCAACTCTGAGTTCAAAACTCTTTTCAAATGAGTAGAATTAACTTTCAGTCAATTTTGAGTTAACTTCACTCATTTCATTTGATAAAGTTGATTGTTGGGTTTTACAGTGTAAGGGACTAAATGAATGAATGAATGAATGAACATAAAACTATTAAGTTGTCCAAAAAAAAACAACTCAATTGTGTCGATTCAGCTCATTTTAAATAAGTAGTTTGAACAAGCAGCAACAACACTTTTTGAGAGCGCTTTAATAAGTTAATCAGGCTTCAACAATGTATTTAGTTCTATAAGATTTAACTCATTATTTCTAGTCAGTTTTACTAAACGTAAGTGGAGATGACTAGAACATTTCATTTGATTTACCTAAACAATTTAAGGCAGAGCAATTTTTTACAGTGTAATAATTAAAATACAACATTGGAAATGTTAAATATACACACACATATATACACGCTTTACACACACAAAAATAAACATTTTATTTATAAAAAATATTGTATGATATATATTACGGTTGTGATTTGCATTATGGGATGTTGATCTCTGCTCTGTCCACTTCTGATGTTGAAAATTCAACTCTACAGTTTAACAAAGTGACTTTTGTTGACATTTTAGTAGATTAAACTAATAATATATTCATTCATTCATTTTCTTTTTGGTTTAGTCCCTTTATTAATCTGGGGTCGCCACAGCGGAATGAACCGCCAACTTATCCAGCACGATTTTATGCAGCAGATGCCCTTCCAGCCACAACCCATCTCTAGGAAGCATCCATGCACACTCATACACTACGGACAATTTAGCCCACCCAATTCAGCTGTACTGCATGTGTTTGGACTGTGGGGGAAACCGGAGCACCCGGAGGAAACCCATGTCAACACGGGGAGAACATGCAAACTCCACACAGAAATGCCAACTGACCCAGCTGAGGCTCGAACCAGCAACCTTCTTGCTGTGAGGCGACAGCACTACCTACTGCGCCACTGCGTCGCCCCATTAATAATATAATGTATGACCAGGTCTCAATGCTGGTCTTGCTGGATTCAATGCTGGTTTTGCTGGTCTTGATGCTGGTCTTACTGGTTTTAATGCTGGAATTGCTGGTCTCAATGCTGGTATTGCTGGTTTCAATGCTGGTTTTGCTGGTCTTGATGCTGGTCCTTCTGGTTTTACTGCTGGAATTGCTGGTCTCAATGCTGGTCTTGCTGGTTTTGCTGGTCTTGATGCTGGTCTTACTGGTTTTAATGCTGGAATTGCTGGTCTCAATGCTGGTCTTGCTGGTTTCAATGCTGGTTTTGCTGGTCTTGATGCTGGTCTTACTGGTTTTACTGCTGGAATTGCTGGTCTCAATGCTGGTCCTCCTGGTCTCATTGCTGGTCAGGACCAGCACTCAGGCCAGCAAGACCAGCATTGAAACCAGCATCGAGACCAGCAAAACCAGCATTGAAACCAGCAAGACCAGCTTACCAGCATCAAAACATACCTTATCAGCATGTGCTGTTTTTTTCAGCAGGAATAGCACTGCAAACTATTGTAAATGCTCAAAAAAGTTTTCAGGGTTAAACGTTGTTGGAAGAAAGATCAATCTACCATAATGCAATTCAAAAGCAGAAATAATAAAAACATGAATCACAAAATATGGACAAACGCTAATTTACGGGTATTTTTGAACCTTGATCAAACCTAGAATACTTCAGAATACAATTAAGTAATAAAATCATTCAGCAGGTGATATCTCTAAAAATGTGATGTTATGGCTCTAAATTGCTTGAATTAGAAGCTGCAGGGAGTGTTTTATAGCACTGGATGACACTTTGCTGATGACATGTAGCTTGTGATCTCTGACCTAGAGTAAAATGTTCTCCGGAGCACGGTTAAAAGTGTGTTACCACACAGATCAACATAATGCTGTAGTCAATCAGTCTCCTTTAACCTGATAAACCAGTGTTTGTTTAAATGAAAATATCTTTACACAGATGCGAAAATGAAGGTTTCAGGATCTTCTAAAACACAATCTCTTTACTGAAACTCTTGTGTGGTTTAGGATTCAGTATATTCAGTTTGACCTAGATGGCTTTGCCTTCACTAAACCTCTAAAATAAAGCTGCTAATTTTAATTGCAATCCTAAATCTATCTCGCACGAAGAAACAAGCTCATCTTCATCACAAATACTGTGATTGTCCGGGTTTTATCTCATCAGTGTGGCATATTTCAATCAGTGGACTACACTCGTTTTGGACAACAGTAAAGGCTGTATTTTCAGTGACCTAAATGTGAACAGCTTTCATGGAAATATAAAAAATAGAAAATGGGAAATTTTGTATAATGTTGGGGTCATCTTTAGAAAAAAAAGTCACTAAACTTAAAGATAAAATAACATCATTTTGTTTTTGTTTTCTTCCTGCTGTTAAATGGGTCACAGGAGGGTTAATAAGATGAACAAATTCAGTGTATAGACTCTTATTATGGCAGCTTGAGAAACCCAACATACTGTTATTCTACATAAACATTCATCATTATGGTGGCTTGACTAACAAGCAGGTTAATTCATGCTAATAACATGTTAATTTCAAGCTGCAACCTCCCGCTCTCCCTCGGGAAGCCAATACGGAAGTAACTGAAACTGCAATTCATCGACTCGCCTTTGGGGGGCTGGCTCCAGGAAATCCAGATGTTTACTGACTGCAATTGTAAATTGGCCAATTTTACAGCTGATAAAAACATGTTTACAGCCTGGTACAAAAGATGGTTTTGGTGTATATAGCTAATATTACCCTTCATGACAACTGTGAGGGGGTGAATTTTTTTATAACTCATCCATTTTGTTTATATTAAGTTATATAAAGTCTGCCTAATTAAGAGCGTGGCCACTTGAGTGACAGCTAGCTCTCTCTGGTCACAGTCACATCATCTCAGCTGTTCTGGCTGATTAGCCGCTGTACTCTGCATATAATATGGCATGCTATGTGCACTTAATTGTGCTCACAAACTATTCACGTGGCCTCCATTTCCCAGGTGAGTGCAATTATATACTTATACACCATCTCTATAAATGTATTTGTTTTATTGAAGATCATTTATCATTTATATTTTTCGTTAGACCTGCAAATAACTCTAGAATCTGACAGATTGATTAGCTGTAGGCTCTAGAACAGTCATCTAGAGCTCATGCTCCGCCTCTTTGCCCTTGTTTGGTATCCCCGGTCAGTGCGATGACGTACTAACAAAATGGCAAGGATTGGCTACGCCTATGTGTAGCTTTTTTTGCGTTATTTAGAAATCTGTGGGTGACGTAACGGATACTACTTCCATATCTTGTACAATCTATGGTTAATTCATGCTAACCACATGCTAACTTATGCTAGAATTATGCTAGCAACACACTAATTCATGCTAGCAACATGTTGACAACATGCTAATTCATGCTAAAAACATCCAAGTGACATGCTAATTTATGCTAGATACATGCTAGCAACACTAATTCATGCTAGCAACATGCTGACAAGATGCAAATTCATTCTACAAACATGCTAACGACATGCTCATTTATGGTAGAAACATGCAGACAACATGCTAATTCATGCTAAAAACATGCTAGAAAACATAATTGATGATAGCAACATGTTAATGCTAATATCATGCTACCAACATGCTAATTCATATTATAAACATGCTACATCATACTAGAAGCATGCTAGCAGCATGTTATTCATACTAGAATTGTGCTAACAACATGCTAGTTCCCACTAGAATCATGCTAGCAACATAATTATTCATACTAGAAACATGCTACAAACATGCTAGTTCATGATAAAAATTGTGTTAGCAACATGCTAATTCATACTTAAGTCACCTTAACATGGTAATTCATACTAGAACTAGTGTTGTCACGTTACTGAATTTCAGTACCAACCAGTCTTGAATTTTTAAAGACGTCCATTTCCCACTAACATTTATGTGCTGTTGAGCACGTTCTTAAACACATGCTCAACAGAAATGACTGTGATTGGCTATGAAGGTCATCAGTTCACCGAACTTACCGCTGTTTACTGAGTGTAAACACAGATACAGGGACACTGGAGCGTTTTAAATCATTTCAAAGATCAGTCGATTCATCAGCGGATCACTCGTATGTCAGCTCATAAACAGACCAGCTGATCTTCCAGACCAGTGACCGTCTCTCCCTCATTAGCATATGACATCAGTCTTGTTTTTGAATCTGCCACTATGCTGACACTCAGGCATTTGTAGCTCCGCCCTCTTTTGAAAAGAGCACAATCTCATTTGCATTTAAAGCGACAGTCACCAAAATGGCACAATTAGGATCAAAGCCTAAATGGGTCAGTTTCAGAGAGTTATTAAATATTATTTGTGTGGTATTTTGAGGGTCGACGCAGTGGCGCAGTAGGTAGTGCTGTCCCCTCACAGCAAGAAGGTCGCTGGTTCGAGCCTCGGCTGGGTCAGTTGGTGTTTCTGTGTGGAGTTGCATGTTCTCCCTGGATTAGCGTGGGTTTCCTCCGGGTGCTCCGGTTTCTCGCACTCATACGGGCTAAATTGTCCGTATGAGTGTGAATGAGTGTGTGGATGCTTCCCAGAGATGGGTTGTAGCTGGAAGGGCATCCGCTGCATAAAATCGTGCTGGATAAGTTGGCGGTTCATTCCGCTGTGGCGACCCCGGATTAATAAAGGGACTAAGCCGAAAAGAAAATGAATGAATGAATGGTATTTTGAGCTGAAACTTCACACACACAAACACACACACACTCTAGGGACATCCGAGACTTATTTTACATGAACAAAACTGAATAGGTGCAGGGAATTCATGAACATATGCAAATAGGAAATGTGATAGCTAACTTAGCATTACAAAAGTCAAGACAAAAGCAAAGACGGTGCAGTTTTGCTTTGTGATCTCTTACCCAAATACCCAAAACAAAACATTTTTCAGTGCAGGTTAGGCCATGTTGTGTCACCATAGCAATGAACACCACTGAAAATCAATCGCTGAACCTGAAAAACCAGTATTTGTATTTAAAGACAAGGAAAACCACTGTTAAAAGGCCAACGGGAGAAGCAGAAAAACACTTTATGAGGCTGAATATAAATGTGTTTTATAGCATTGCAGAAAGTGGATTGTTTTCACAGCTTACTGCATCGCAGAACTCTAAGCATCCTGTAATGGGTTCATTTTTTTCATTCATTCATTCATTCATTTCCTTTGGCTTCGTCTTCATCTCAGAGGTCGCCTCAGCAGAATGAATCTCCAACTATTCCAGCATATGTTTTACACAGCGGATGCTCTCTTCCAGCTGCAACTCAGTACTAAGAAATACTCATTCACACACACACTCATACACCACGGTCAATTTAGTTAATCAATTCCCCTATAGCGCATGTGTTTGGACTGTTGAGTTGAACCGGAGCACCCAGAGGAAACCCATGCCAACACGGGGAGAACATGCAAACTCTTTCCCCAACTCTCTTTCATTAGCATAGGACGTTAGTCTTGTTTTCAATCTGCCACTATGCTTACACATAGGCATAAAATAGTCCCATGGAGTTACAAATTCTTCATGTAACCAGCAATACCAATAAAAAACTATTTTTGGGAGTGTACTGTTCATTTAGCTCCTCATAATCACTGAAATCAGTGAAGCACGTCATCATCCAAATCTTGCAGACCAACCAGAAAGTGTGTGGTTTTCAGTCAGCCACAGAGAACCCTCTAGTGGAAAATAACTGTTACTGCACCCTGTTAATGATTCTGTCATGCTTATTCTAGTAGTTTCAGTGCCAGTTGCCAAGCAAAGTCATGCTCCTGCTTGTCCAGAGCAACCGGCTTTAAGCTCTTAGGAAATGCTGTAAAAACATTACAGAATAACTCAGTACGACACGTGCCCCATACAGCAGTCAGCATTTGAGGTGGATCCAAAAAGCTTTTCAAATCTTTTCTAATACAAGAATGGGTGTTTGATGAAAAGTTTTGATCCACTTTGAATGTTGACTACTGTATACAGCAGAGGGTAGAAGTATTCACCCCCCTGTAAAATATCAATTAATTAATTCTTTCAATAAGCACAAAATTAAATCAATTAATTAAGTGCTGCTTATTGAGAATAAACACATTTTTAAACATAATAATAATAAACGTATTTCTTTTGTTTGTTTTTTGTCACATTGACAGTACATAATATTTTACTAGTTATTTCGCAAGATACTATTTAGTTTAAAGTGTAATTTTACTAGGTTATTTAGGTTATAGCGGCGCACTGGCGCAGTGCCTCACAGCAAGAAGGTCGCTGGTTCGAGCTTTGGCTGAGTCAGTTGGCATTTCTGTGTGGAGTTTGCATGTTCTCCCCGTGTTGGCGTGGGTTTCCCTCGGGTGCTCCGGTTTCCCCCACAGTCCAAACACATGCGCTATAGATGAACTGGATGGCTAAATTGTCCATAGTGTATGTGTGTGAATGAGAGTGTGTTTGTTTCCCAGTAATGTGTTGCAGCTGGAAGGGCATGCGCTGCGTAAAACATATGCTGAATAAGTTGGTGGTTCATTCCGCTGTGGCAACCCCAGATTATAAATGTGACTAAGCCGAAATTGTTTTTTTATGAATTTTTAGGTTATACACAGGTTAGGTTAATTAAGTCATTGGACAACACAACGATGAATTAATAAATAAGAGAATTTCTTAAGGGGCTAATAATATTGACCTTAAAATGTATTATAATTTTTTAAAAATGAACTATTTTAGGAAATATTGTGAAAAGTCCTCTCTCCCTCTCTTTTTTTTGTAAAATATGAATGAATTTGTTATATAATAATTTGATTATAATATTTGTTATATAATAAATTGTGAATATTTGAGATTTAATTGATTATACGATGAATATGACTACAGATTTTGTATTATGATGTGCTCAAACTATTTTATTATTTCTATTATTTTACTATTTCTATTAAAGCCACAGTTCACAAGCCGCTGCGTAAAACATGTGCTGGATAAGTTGGCGGTTCATTCTGCTGTGGCGACCCCTGATGAAAGGGACTAAGCCGAAGGAAATAAATGAATAGCCACTGAATTAAATCAAATCATAAATTGAATTTATTTGGTAAAGAGAGCTTGCTAATCGGAGTAAAGACACCAGAATCTTTGTTTGTTTGTTTGTTAAATACTGATTACAGCTGCTTAAAGGGACAGTTCACACAAAATTACTTACTAATAAATCACCATTAAGTGGTTTCAAACCTTTATGACTGTTGAACAGAAAAAAAGATACTTTGAAGAATGTTGGAAACCGGTAACCACTGACTTCAGTAGTAGGAGAAAAATACAACAGTTTCAGGTTTCCATTCATTCATTCATTTACTTTTTGGCTTAGTCCCTTTATTAATCTGAGGTCACCACAGCGGAATGAACCGCCAACTTATCCAGCAAAAGTTTTACGCAGCGAATTCTCTTCCAGCTGCAACCCATCACAGGGAAACATCCACACACACTACGGACAATTTAGCCTACCCAATTCACCTATAATACATGTCTTTGGACTGGGGTAAACCGGAGCACCCGGAGGAAACCCACGCCAACAAACATGCCAACTCCACATAGAAACACCAACTGACCCAGCCAAGGCTCGAACCAGCGACCTTCTTGCTGTGAGGTGAACGTGCTACCCACTGTGCCACCATGCAGCCCTCAGGTTTTCAAATATCCTCATTTGTGTTCAACAGCAGAAATATAACTCAAACAGGTTTGTGAAATGGTGAGTAAATGATGACAGAATTTTTATTTTTGGGTGAACTGTCCCTTTAAGTGAAGCGCACATGCAGTAGCTGCTCTTTGTAGTCACAGCTTGTTTCTTGGTGAGAGTAAAGGCCACTAAACACTAGACTTTAATACGTCTTTTTTAACAAGACATTCGAGTAATGGCATGACTCACGCTCTTATTTATTTATTCAATTATTTCTTTGAGGACAAAAAGGATTTTCAAGCATCATTACATATTTTCTGTTAGCTACATTAGAAAGTGTCCAAAAAGAAAATAATAATACTATCACACATTTATACCATGACTTTCCTATGATCTTCACAGGCATATTTAGATGAATCATCTGATGACTTATTAAAAGACTTTTTTTCTTCTTCTGGAAGTGACTTCTTCTGGCCACTATGTTTTCCTCATTTAGAATAATTTAGAATTAAGCTTAATATATCTTATACACTCTCAGAAATAAAGGTACGAGAGTTGTCACTGGGGTGGTACCTTTTCAAAACATATGCATTTGTACTTAAAGGGTCCATATTAGTACCTCAAAAGTATATATTAGTGCTTAAAAATTTTAAGAGGAACATTTTTGTACTTTTTAGGTACTAATATGTACCCTTTAGGTAATAATATGGACCCTATAGGTAAATTTCTACCTTTTGAAAAGGTACCACCCCAGTGACAGCTTGTGTACCTTTATTTCTGAGAGTGTAGTTTTATGTCTAGTTGAAATACCTATGGGGGTGGCGCAGTGGGTAGCGATGTCGCTTCACAGCAAGAAAGTTGCTGGTTCGAGCCCCGGCTGGGTCAGTTGGCGTTTCTGTGTGGAGCATGTTCTCCTCATGTTGGTGTGGGTTTCCTACGGGTGCTCTGGTTTCCCCCACAGTCCAAACACATGTGTTACAGGGGAATTGAATAAGCTAAATTGGCTGTAGTGTATGTGTGTGAATGCAAGAGTGTATGGGTGTTTCCCAGTGTTGGGTTGCAGCTGAAAGGGCATCCGCTGCTTAAAACATATGCTGGATAAGTTGGAGGTTCGTTCCGCTGTGGCGACCCCTGATTAATAAAGGAACTAAGCCGAGAAGAAAATGCATGAAAGAATGAATGAGTGTTAAAACTTTGTCTGACTTTAAAATAAAGGACTAAAATCAAAATCGTCCAAACAGATACTAATAGTGTCATAGATAGTGTTCAGATCTTACCTTGAAGGGAGCGGATCATAGGTCAAGGTGGACACCCATGACATGTGGAGTCCCACAAGGTTCAATTCTGGCACCTCTCCTGTTTAACCTTTATATGCTCCCTCTGAACCAAATCTCCTACCACAGCTATGCTGAAGACACTCAGATGTACTTAGCCTTACTCTCTAACAGGCCCGGATTAAGAATTCAAAGGCCTTTGGACACATTGTCTTGTTGGGCCCCCTATACCCGCCGCACCCCTTTAGTTTAATTAAAAAATAAGAATAATATAATAATTTTTAATAAAATAAATCTATAATGTATTGCCCGCATTTTTAAAATAAATGATATACAGTACATATATTTATAGTCTACAGAGACTTTACTTATTTAAAAAGGTTTAAAGCACACTACTAATACTAAAAAATACTAATAAAATTAGTGAAAATTAATGGTTTTAATATTATTTTTCAAGTTCACTGAAGTAGTACTAAAATATATAGATTTTAAAGGGAATTCATTGTAAATACAAATTATTTATATTAAGATGTCATTAACTTTTAACACAAGGTGGAAAATAACTGCTTATAGAATATTTTAAATAACTATTTAGATGCTGTTTATACACATATGAAATAAGCTAAACCTTAAAGGGCACCTATTTTACCCCTTTTTTAAGATGTAATATTAATATTATGGTTCTTCTGAGTGTGCCAGTTTAGGTTCAGTTCAAAACACAATTCAGATTTTTTTATTATGATGTGTTAAAAAATGTTAGGGGCGTGTTGCTTCACATGAAAATTAGTTTCGACTTCCCGCCCAACTTAACAAGGGAGCGGAGCCAAGAGCTTCCCTCTTTGTGTATGGCAACAGACAGGCAGAAAGAGAGAGAGAAGCAACATGAGTGAGAGGACCAGCATTCAGCTGCACATGTACGACTCGAACACAGACCAAGCAGAGAGGACAAAATCATTTGTGTCTTTGTATAGTTTTACAGCCAACTGTGTGCTAGTTTAAAGCTCTGAGCTTGTAGCCTACACCGAGATTAATAACCAAGCACACTGAATTAACTTTGACTGAAGGGCATCACACCGGATGCACCGCGACACGCATGACAGTTGAAAGTATCGCACACTTGCGGCGCCGATGTGTGTCACCTGATAGAAACTTATGTTAAGAATTCAGAAATGCATGCCGATGCGTGGCGCGATGCTGCTTGTTGCCGAGCGGCGCTTTTGGTGTACGACCTGCTTGAGGCTATAACTAAAGGGCGTCATACACTGAATGCGCCGTTCAGAGCCACGACACGGCACACCAGACGCGCACATTTGCATGTTATTTAAAATGAATATTCAGATAACGCTCTGTGGCGCTGCAAAAATATGAACAGTGTCATGAGCAGGGCCAGCACGTCCATAGAGGCGACCTAGGCGGCAGAATAGTGAGCGAACCCCCCCTGGATTTAAACTGGTTGATGATCGATCACATCAAAACATGTTGCCATGCTCTTTACAAGCTACGCCACTCACACTGCTGTCAATTGCGCTCTTTAGTTGTTGTCTCGCTCAAATAGCTTATTCCGACGAGGTGCGCTATTTGCAGTTAGCCTAAACAGACACCAAAATCTGCAAATCCAAGTGTGCACGGGCTCCTGGGCTTGTGCCCATAATGCCCATTGGTTAATCCGGCCCTGCTCCCTAAAAACTTCAGCCCCATTGACACCCTCTGCCAATGCATTGATGAAATGAACAGTTGGTTGTGCCAAAACTTTCTTAAGTTTAACAAAGAGAAAACTGAAGTCATTGCATTTGAGAACAGAGATGAGATTCTCAAAGTAAATGCGTACCTTGGCTCTAAAGGTCAATTTTCAATTCAATTCAATTCATCTTTATGTGTATAGCGCTTATACAATGTAGATTGTGTCAAAGCAGCTTCACATGGAAGTTTATAGTGAATTGAAAAGTGTCAGTTCAGTTTTCAGTGTTTAAGTTCAGTTTAGTTTAGCTCAGTTCAGTGTGGGTTAATAATCACTACTGAGAGTCCAAACACTGAGGAGCAATTCCATCGATGCGCAGCTCTACAGATCCAGAACCATGCAAGCCAGTGGCGACAGCGGAGAGGAAAAAACTTCACCAATTGGCGAAAGTTAAGAATTTAAAAAACCTCGAGAGAAACCAGGCTCAGTTGGGCACGACCATTTCTCCTATGGCCAAACGTCTTGTGCAGAGCTGCAGTCTAGGCGCAGTAGCTGGACCTCCGCGAAGACACGTCTGTCCTTGGAGCATCACAGGAATCAGTCTTATGCTCTCCATCATGACCACCACAGCAGCAGCTCAGGATATGGCCTGGTCCGGGAACCTTGGGATCGTCTCGTCGCTGGTCTTGGATCGCATCAGTGGCACTGCATAGTCTGAGGGTCTCAAGATGAGTACCCCCAGGTGGAAATACAGAATAAGGAGAATAATTAGCGTAGCTGCTGTTCATAGTGTATATAAACAAGAAGCAAAATCGTGTGTGGGGCACATCATGCGTCATACCGCTATGTAATGCACTAAGTGTATGCTTTGCTAAAAAGATAGGTCTTTAATCTAGTTTTGAAGAGTGAGAGTGTGTCTGAGGCTCGGACATTATCAGGAAGGCTATTCCAGAGTTTAGGGGCCATAAATGAGAAGGCTCGACCTCTTTTACTCAAACAACAAAAAATAAAATTTTGGTGTAACTCTGGAGTCAGATCTGAGTTTCAATAGTCATGTCAAAGCAGTGAGTAAATCAGCATACTATCATCTCACAAACATTGCAAGAATCAGATGCTTTGTTTCCAGTGAGGACTGGAAACTTGTTCATGCTTTTATCAGCAGTAGAGTGGATTACTGTAACGGCCTCCTCACCGGCCTTCCCAAAAATACAGTCAGACAGTTGCAGCTCATCCAGAACGCTGCGGCCAGGATTCTGACCAGAAGCAGAAAATCAGAGCACATCAAACCTGTCCTCAGGTCTTTACACTGGCTCCCAGTTACATTCACAATAGATTTTACTTGTCTATAAATCACTGAATGGCCTAGGAGCTCGATACATTACAGATATGCTCACTGAATACAAGCCTAATTGAACACTTATATCTCTAGGATTATTCATTTATTCATTTTCTTTTCGGCTTAGTCCCTTTATTAATCCGGGGTCGCCACAGTAGAATGAACCGCCAACTTATACAGCACAATTTTACGCAGCGGATGCCCTTCCAGTTGCAATCCATCTCTGGGAAGTCTCTAGGATCGTATAAACTAGAAATTCCAAGTGTTCAGTCAAAGCAGGGTGAATCGGTCTTCAGCTGCTAACAGCGCCCCCTGCTGCTGGAATCAGCTTTCAGAAATGATCAGATGTACTCCAACATTAGGCACGTTCACATCAAGACTGAAAACACATGTGTTTAGCTGTGCCTTTACTGAATAAGCACTGTGCTACGGCCCACAGATCCCACTATTGTGTCTTTCCTCTCTTTTTCATTCTTTTAAAACCTGTTTTAACATATTGTAATCTTTTTAATCATTTTTATTAGTCTTTGTTTTTATTTTCTTACACTTGTCTCTTTCATTCCTGTCTATGTGAAGCTCTTTGAATTACCATTGTGTATGAAATGTGCTACATAAACTTGCCTTGCCTATAAATAATAAAAAAAATAAATAAAAATAGAAAAATTGTCTAAATTTCTTTAAAATTGCATATCTCAGAAACTATAAAACACGTAATTGAATGTGTTGAGATTTTGTCCCATATTTATGGCCAGGAAAGCAAATAAAGGTGGGATGGGTGGGGTTTCCTTACCACTTTTACACTACTTATACACTATTACGAAAATCCAAGCCTTTGTTTATTTTTAACAAGCGCCATTTTCTTCAGTAAATGTGTAATATTACATCTTCAATCATTTGTTCGTAATATTACCACTTTTTTTATCTCACGTAGTATCATACACGAACACCTATTGTGTGTGTTTTACTTCGCTCGCGAACACTTGTGTGACGTTGCAGCCTTTGCGCGTTCTCGTGGAGCTTTTCCGGTGGCGTTTCCTGTGTTTGTAAACTGACCAGAGCTGAAATAAAAGAGAGAATTTGAACACTACCAAGGTAAGATTCACGAGCCCTACACGTATCACTTCGGTAGAAATGATCCGTGTTGTGTTTTTACGTCCTGAGATGATGTGCCTCGCTGCGCTTTTAGAGGCCTCGAGAGACAGAGATTTGATTATAGGAAGCCACACGAACACGCTATCACACATGAACGCGTCTGAAATAAACTCCAGCTCGGACTAAATCACTGTTGACCGATCCGAGACTTGTGTTTAGGTGTTTATGACTGCTTAAAGTCAGCTAAAAGAAGTGATTTGGTGTGTTAAATTGAGGATTGTTTGCGTGGGAGTTTTTGTGCGAACAGCAGCGCGTGAGAGGCTGATATGTGTAACGTTATGAATTATTATTTCACATGTACACTTGCATTACAGCATGCATGAATGTGTTTCAGTGATTTATTGCTAAAAGCATAATTAAAGTCCTGTACATGTGGTTAGGGAGTCCCCCCCACCCCCTCTCTCTGTACACCCACACACACACACACATACATGCATACATACATTAGTTTTATTAAGACTTTCAGTTTATTAGTGGTTTAGACAAGGCAAAATGTTTTACAGTACATAATATTTCACAAGATATTTTTCAAGATGCTAGTATTCAACTTAAGGTGCAATTAAAAGGCTTATTTAGGTTAAAGTTAGGGTAATTAGGCAAATCATTGTATAACAATTGTTTGTTGTGCAGCCATTAAACCTAAGCTTTTCACTCATCATAGCACACGTGCTGCTGATGATGTGACAATAAAAGTGATTTGATTTGATTTTAAACAAATGTTGGATAAGGGGTTAATAATATTGACCTTAATATTTGTATTTTTTTTTATAAAAAATAGCTTTTATTCTAGCCAAAAAAAAGCAAATAAGACTTTTTTGCAGAAGAAAAAATATGATCAGACACACTATGAAAATTTCCTTGCTCTGTTGAACGTCATTTGGGAAATACTTGCAAAAGGAAAAACATAACTAGAGGGCGAAAAATTTTGACTTCAACTATATATATTTTTAAATCTATATACGAATTAGCATTTTGGAATATGGATTTATCACCCTAATTGTCATTTCCGCGTCCCAAAAACTTACACATATACATATAAAAACAAGCATTTACACACACAAAACAAACAATAGATTGATATCTTAGGTAGGCAATCAAAATAGAATAACCTTTTTTCCCCTTTAAACATAGTATATTTTGTTTTAAGAAACATTGTGTTCCGAATCGTGGGTTGTGATCCATACAGATCAACCGTGATCCGTTACACCCCTAGTATTTATATGGAATTTATATGATTTATGCAAAAAAAAGGTTTTCTCACTTTAAAATTTTTCTCTTGTTTCTAGTCCAAATATCAAATACATTTCAAAGCGAAACAAGATTATTTCACTTACCCCATTGGCAGATCATTTTACTTATCTCTTAAAACTCTTAATTTTGACCTGTTTCTACTGAAGTTAAAAACAAAACACAATTGTTACTTGATCTAAGAATTATTTTGATATTTGGACTAAAAACAAGACAAAGCAAAATACTGTGAGAATCTCTAGAAAACCATCATATAGTGCTATTCAAACCATCTTGTGAAACTGTATTTGTATCGCAATGTATATCACAGAAAAATAAAATATTGCAATATCAGATTTTTCAATACTATGCAGTCCTAGTGTAGATGGCCATTTCACTTTTATAGAGCATGCAAAATGCCAAAGTTTTTCCTCCTGTTTTAGATTTTATGAGCAAATTAATGTCTTATTTTACAATTTACTTATTTTATCAAAACATTTCTAATGTGATGATCAGCTTATTTGTGTTATTGACACTGTCTTTCCAGTTTTAATTTAGCTCAGAATATGGCAGATGCATATGAAGTGTACATATTGTGCACAACTTTTGTGCTGAATTTGCATACAGTTGAAAGCAAAACTATTGTGACATGTTAATTTTTTTAAAATTTTTTTTTCAACAATTTTAAACATAATAGCTTCATTAACTCATTTATTTTGTCTTTGCCACGATGATAGTACACAATATTTTACTAGTAATTTTGCAGGATGCTACTATTCAGCTTAAAGTGACTTTAAGCTATTTTTTTTCGATAGTCTACAGAACAAACCACTATTATACAATAACTTGCCTAGTTAGCCTAAGCTGCATAGTTAACCTAAGTAAGCCTTTAAATGTCATTTTAAGCTGTATAGAAGTGTCTTAAAAAATATCTAGTCAAATATTATTTACTGTCATCATGACAAAGATATAATAAACCAGTTATTAGAAATGAGATATTAAAACTATTATGTTTAGAAATGTGTTAAAAATCTTCTCTCTGTTAGATAGAAATTGGGGAAAAAAAATAAACGGGGGCGAATAATTCTGTGTGTATACACATATATATATATATATAATTTTATTATTTTTTTTTTTGATGATCCTACGTGTAGGACGGGACACAGAGTAGCTCCTTCCCCTGTTTAAAAGCAGCCAATAGTGTTTTGTTTTTTCACTGCTCTGGCAGTGGGAGTCGTTGAGCTCAAGTGCATCAAATTAACAGCCAATGAGAAGCATCTTGAAAGGGGCGGGGCATGTCAGATACTAGAGAGCGTTTGATTGGTCAGAAGATTTTGATGAGAAACTGAAGTGTCTTAAAATCTAACAATACGGATTCTAACATCTAAAGAACTTTTATTACAATTTCATGGGACCTTTAAAAATATAAATTTCATAGTAATTTTGTCTTCGACTATATGCTTATTAAAGCAAACTACTTTGGACTTTAGGTCCTGCAAGCTTCTCTTTTTTCTAGAACAATCTGGCTTTGAGTGCCGACTCCAGTGTATAAAAGCCTGTAATTGTTGCGTTTTCCACCCTGATCAGTTTTACAACACTTTGTTTTGTAAATGTCTCATGTTTCTTTTCTAATTCATCTCTGTCATTTCAAAGAAAAGCCATTGCTGCTCCATGATAGTCCGGTGAGATCTGTGTGACACTGGCTCTGAACTGACGTGTGAACATCTCTTTTGTCTGAACTGCTGTCCGTCACCATGTCACACATACCCGGCAGCTCGGTCCGGGACCACATGAAATGGGTTAGTTTTCCCTCTTTCTGCTTTAATTGACCTCCAAAGTATGATTCTGACGGTATGATAACCTTGGATATAGGTCTGTCATAATAATCAATATATCGACTTATTGTGCATCACTTGGAGATGACCTCAATAATTTTTGATGTTGCCTTATATATTTACAAATTCACAAATAACGTTAATGACATTTACATTCTACCTCACCATTGTCAAAGCTTATAATTGAACATTTACCTGATCAGACATGTATATATAATAGGACATTTTACCTTTTTTAACGTTAAATTATAGAATCTAAATAACTTTAAGAATGATACGTGTTTTAAAGTGTTTGCATTATTATGCTGTTATATAATCACTGGCATAAAATGATCTCAAATGACAATAATATCACATATCGCAACAATTTCTTGACTATATCGCACAACAAAAATTCCTTATGCTGACAGGCCTAGTTGGATAGAAATATCACGGTTCAACGATATTGTGATCACTGCTCTAAAATATGCTCTTTTTAAATGTCTGGGTGAAAAACACACAACAACTTTTTTTCCCCATTGAACACAATATATTTTTTATAAAAAATGTATACTATTTTGGAGCAGTAAACATGTCAGGCTAAATAATTCAAATAAATGATTGACTTCTGCTGTCTTCATTAGTTTCAAAAACCACAGATTTCTGTACAACTTGAAAAGGCATCTTTGGAGATCTTTGTTTTCATTGGATGTAAAGTAAAGCCACTGCACTGTTCAGGTCTACAGAATGCTGGGATGTTGGTGTGTAAAGCTGGATTTATACTTTCGCCTGGCGCCGCATCGCGCACCTCTGCTGACTGCGCGTGCACCTCGCAAAACGGACGAGGCTTTTATACTTGCTGCGTTTGCCGTTGTGATATTCTTTAAAACGACGGGGGGCGGTCAAAAGAAACTGACCGTAAAGTCAGACGGATAAACAGAGCAGTAGAAAGTTTCCAGAACTACGTCATATCATTAATATCACTCAAGATTTTATTTTTATAAAATGGTTTAAGGATTTTTATAACCATTTAAGATTTTTTTTTTATCAAACTGTGAATCATCACTTGCTTTTGTTCATATCTCGGACAGTTTTACCTATTAAAGTTTATTAAAATATTAATGACAACAGAACATGGGTTGCTCTACAAATATATATTTTTTATTATGGAAAGAATAAAAGCCAACAAAAAAAGACACACTTACTAAAAAATACAGATGTTTTTTTAGATTTAGCCCGCTCCACAATTCACACATTACTGTCTGGCTAGTTTCTGTCCTCTTCTTATGCTAAAAAGGCAATAATGGTTCAACATTCCTGACCATTATCACCAATAAAGCCTAAAAACAGGGCGTCAGTATATTGTAAACTGATAGGTTGAAATATTCCTTTCCAGTTATCAAAGAAATAATTCAAAATTGTAACATATACATCAGTGTAAACCTATGACTGGTGGAAAAACATATTCTGTAATTGTGTATCTGGGTCTCCACTTTTGCCATGGCCTCTTTTGACTTTAACAGACTTATCCCTCAGGTTTTTCCAAACTTTTTAACAAAAACTTTCCTCTGCCACGGCTGTTGCAATTTCTAGCCAAGAATTATTGGTCATCTGATTATCTCTATGATCACGAATTATAAAGATGTGTGTACAGTCGTACTGTTTCAGACAAAATCTCTTCAAAGTGGTTCATATTCAACTCAAATCAAACGCGGTGCGGCGCGCACTGTTCGCTCGAGTCTCAAAAAAAAAACATGCGCTCCGCCGGTAAAAATCATGTCGTGCGCATCCAAAACAAACCTCCGCAAACAACGCAATGATGCCTAAAAAAGCAAAAATGATATACCGCAGGAACAGTATAGCAGAATTTACGCGGTTTTAAAACCTTGACATTTTTAAACTGCAATAAACCTTGAAACCGGTTATCATCTCATGCCTAGTGTTAACTAGGGCTGCACGATACTATGTGATGTTGATGCGCATTGCAATATATTATGTTAAAGAAATGCTATTTTCATTAGCAATTTTCTTAATCATTTCTTCATGTAATGATCATACTAAAATAATCAGGCTATAAATACTATGCAGTGCTGTTATCTAGCTAAGAAATAAATTTTCATATATTGGCTTGGAACGGCAACAGATTTCCTTGATTATTATGCTAGAATGAGAGTATAGTTCCTAGATAGTATAGTTCTAACTTTTCATTTTCTGTCAGTCTCAGTATATGATGTAACTCCAGAAGAGTCGAGCTTTAAATAAGAAAATTATTGAGCTATCGAATTATTATAGTCGTTATTAAGCAAGGGTCCTCCAGGTTGGGGGTTGACCATTGAGCTAACAACCCACCTCATAAAAACTAGATGTTACAAAACCAACATGGTGCGGCTAAAAAATAAACTTTGATATAAATGGCCCCGGGAGTGAGTATGTATGTATTATTGAGCAAGATGCTAATGGTCTAATCTGATTCAATGATCTATGCTAAGCTAAGCTACAAGTGATCCAGTCAGACCCGGAGATTGGCTTAATGGATTAAAAAATGATAAAACTTAATTTAAACCCTTTAATTTTAGGGTAGTTGTAAATTCAGCCTGTTTAAAAAAAAAATGGAAGTGTTTCTTTAAGGTGAAAATATACAGACTTTAAAACAGATATTCTGACTTTTATTGGCTGTTGTCATTTTTTTCTCTCTTGTCTCAACTCCTACTATAAAAGGTAGTAAGAATCTTATTTGGGTTAAAGTTCAAGTTAAATTTAATAAAAATTTATCAAAAGTTGATTAAAAATGATTGGTTAAATTCAGTTTATCGCACTTCTCTAATACATTTCCATATATTGTGTATATTGTATACTGATTTTCACATCAGGGCTGTGTGATATTGGAAAAAACTTTGCGATATTTAGACTTTCTGCAATTTTATGATACTTTACAAGATAGAATGAACAATTTTAGTGATTGGGATAATTCTGTAGGGGAGTGCATCTGCATAAAATATCATGAAAAAATTTACAATCGTAGATAAATGCTGTATAGCACATATACAAATGAAGGAACATTATTCAGGTATAGAAATGATCAAATGTACAATAAAGCTGTATTAGGGCTGCACAATATTTGAGATTGGCGATGTTTTGTTTTGCATCACAGTATTCAGGTACTGAAAATGAATAATCAAATAAAATAACACTGTATAGTCTTCAAATAATTCAATAAATGCATCTTTAAAAGAGTTACAATTTCTTGCGCCTGATTACTTTAAACTCTGAATGCTTACAGAGTCACTGGCCTTAAAAAAAAACATGCAAATGATAACCTTTCACTCCATTATTTTTAAACTCCTCAGTGAATCCCAAAAATCTTCTGGTTCTGCACTTCTTGCGATGTGAATATTGTGAATGTGCACATTGCATTATCGATGCTGAAACTATATATTGTGCAGCCCTAAGTTGTATGGTCTACCACAAGTAATCCTTGTTAAAGCTACAAAGACTCTAGAATTTGATTGTAACACATTAATGTGCACCTTTTGTAAAGCAGCTTTAAAAAAGTAATTATTGTGATTATTGCTATGCAAATAAACTTGAATTGAATGGTTTTGTCTTTGCTCTGTTGTATTAAGGCAGGGCTGTTAGGATGTGAAGCCGTATTGTCCAGCATGGCTCTGATGCAGGCCAGCTCCATCGCTGCTCCCAAGAAGATGATGTCTCCGCTGGGTCCGGCGTCTGCTCACGGGTCTGCCCAGAGGGACATGCAGGATCGCGGGACACAAGGACACATGGTCTTACCCACCAGCATGAACTGTCCTCCACTGGTTAGGAGACACCTTAAAGCTATACTTGCATTTCAAGTTTATTATTTAAGTATATTATAGCACATTTCACAATTATTATTGTTTTAATCAGCACAAAAGGTGCACATTATTGCATTACAATCAAATTCAGAAAGGTTAAGGTTATTAGTTACCATACCTTTATTAGATACTAATGACTTTAACTAGTAATGTATAGCTTTTAACAGTTAAAGTTATGATTGATAAACAGGGCTTGACATTAACATTTTTGATCACCAGCTACTGTGGCTAGTAGATTTCCAACATTACTAGCCACTTGCCATTTTCACTAGCCACAATTTTGTTGTTGGGAAAATATATTTTATATGCATAAATTTGACTTTGAGACTAAAATTATTTGATTCAGATGTTGTGTTATGTCCACATGCCTCCTCATTCATTTCACTTTTTGTTTGTCGTGTATGAGCTTGCTCAATGAGCATGAGCAAATGGGTCATGGTTTCATAAAGTCATATTACAATAGTTTTTATTCCACATGACTTTTCAGTGCTCAAATTTAAGGATTTTCCAATTTGATCTCTGACCACACCAAACATAAATAAATAATTATTTCTTAGCTACAAATTTTAAATGTGTCTAAACAAGCAAAATATAGCTGTATACTTTACTTTTGATTTAACAAAACATTTCTTAAACACACACACACAAAACATTTGACATATAAAAAAACAATTATAATCATGTATCTAAAATATGCACAGTAGTCTTTCCTGGCTAAAGTTCCCAGATCACCAGTTAACCACACATAAATGAGGTGTTAATCTCCCATTAAAGCAATGTTATTGTTAAAAAATGATAATTAAACCATATTAACAAAAATAACTGTAAGCAAAAGATAGCAGGTGACAAACCTTATGTAATTATGAAAGGATGATCACGTGCACACGGTTAACGTTAGGCCCATTATCTGTTCAAAGAATGATTAAAGCGAAAGCAACCACTGCTCCTTACAAAAAAAACAAATCTGGAGCTCTTGAAAGCAGCAAGACTGTGGGTGCATGAGCATCACTTTTTATCTACTCTATTTGAAAGAGAACCGATCACACCAGTTGCGTTTCCAGACACGGTTGCTTCACGCAAGTAAACAGGAGTGCACACAGGTTTTAAATAGTCACGCGCATCACATCAGCTGTTAGCGGCAGTGATTATCCTCTCATTCGCTATTTTTTAGTTTCTACTTTGCTGCACGAACGCTATTTTTTTGTTGTCGTGCTGCTTCTCGATTCTAAGATTGCATTTGCACACGTATTGGGCCATCCTTATTGTCGAACTCTGCTTTTAAGAAAACTACAATTTAAAAATTATTTTCCACCAGCCAAAGTGACTAGTGACGGTGGCTGTCTTAACCTGCCACAGCTGAAATCTAATAATGTCAAGCCCTGTATAGAAACATAGTTAACCTGCAGGTATGTAGTATATAGGTGATGCCTATGTGTTCTATGAAGTGTACTTGTGTATTAGGTGTATGTTTTGTCCTCAAAGTGTATATTAGTGTACACTAAAGGAAAATATTATACTTTGTGTAGCAGCATGCCAAACCCAGAGAATGACAATTGTGTATCTACTACTAGGGATGCATGATATTGGAAAGATGTGACATTATCATATTTTGTTTTATTGCAATATACAGTTGACGTCAAAAATGATTTGCCTTTGATGATTTTTTTGATATTTCCCAAATGATGTTTAACAGATTCAGGAATTTTTCACAGTATTTCCTATAATATTTTTTCATATGGAGAAAGTCTTATTTGTTTTATTTCGGCTAGAATAAAAGCAGTTAAATATAAAATCATTTTAAGGTCAATATTATTAGCCCCCTTAAGCAATATATTTTTGGATTGTCTACAGAACAAACCACTGTTATACAATGACTTGCATAATTACCCTAACTTTACCCTAATAAACCTAGTTAAGCCTTTAAACGTCACTTTAAGCTGAATACTAGTATCCTAAAACATCTAGTCAAATATTATGTGCTGTCATCCTGACAAAGATAAAATAAATCAGTTATTAGAAATGAGTTATTAAAACTATTATGTTTAGAAATGTGTTCATTAATTTATTTTATTGGGTAAGGGGAGATCTTTCCTTAAGGTTCATACTTGGAGAGAAAATGTGCTTAATGCATTATAAAGGCTGAAGCATCAGAATTGGTACTCTGTATCGGCCAATCACCATGACAAGAAATCAGTACTCTGTATCGGCTGCAAAAATCCTGATCAGAGCATCCCTAATGCCAATCCCTATAAAGCTTTATGCTGACAGTGATGAATGTTTGCGCCTGACAACAGGTTTTCATCTTTGGTTTCACTGGATTTATTTTTCTACGAAGGTTTGAACTTTGAGAGTGTTTAAACAAAAGAGGAATGTGTGAAAATGTTAATGCATGTCTGAGGCCCCGTTTACACTAATACGTTTTAGTTTTATGAAATGAAAACGATCCGCGTCCACACTGGCATTTCACCTAGCGTTTCTGAATAACTCTACGTCCACACTACACCGTTGAAAACGCACATCACGTGACCTCACACACACACACACACACACAACCTGGCATGCAATGCAGCGATGGAGCTGTGCGCGTAGGACTGTTCATCAAGGATCTCCCGCTGGATCTAATCTCACTATATTTGTATAACGTGATATTTATTTCATCTTGTCTCTATCTAACTACATATTCCCCGACTTTGGTCTTTTAAATCTTATCACTTGTTCTCAGGTAACGTGTTTTGGCTGAGCGCAAAGATAAGTTAATATATGAATTAATGTAGCCATACAGAGATTCTGCATACTTGACTGGTCGCTTGCCTTTATTTCCTATATTGTATAAACTTAGTGTACGTTATACTTTTATATTGCCCATCATTGATTATTAAAACTGATATTCAGCAATAGAGAGGCTGTGTTTCATATTTTTTCAATGAAAATCAAAGGAGGCAGTTATGTTTTGGGCTCCGTTTTGTTATAAATATGCATACAGTGAAGATGACAGTCATATAAATGTGTAGCTCCACGATGCCTCAACATGTTTGGTGTAGGCAGTTCCTTATATCCTGTTTTCATCTTATTGTTAAGAAAGTAATACAACTTATTCAGGGTGATGTGAATGAGGTTATAGAGTACACGTTTCCCTGAAGATTTACCTGATGTGTCCTCAGGACTTTGTTTTCCATATCAAACATGCCAAGTCTGAACTTAAGGAAAGGATGCCGGACTGAACTGTGTGTAGGCTACTTAATATTGAGGAAAGACCAATCAGAAAGACGAACGTCTACGCCTTTTCAGATGTCTATTTTCACCCATCCATGCTAAAACAGAGCAGCAGCGTTTTAAAATGTAAACAGCCTCTTCAGCGTTTCCGAAAATTCCGGCGTAGTGTGGACAGATGGCGTAACCGCAGCAAAACGTATGCGTATTTGTGTAAACGGGACCTGAGAAAAGTGTGTAAAGTTTGCAGTGAGGGGCTTACAGCCTTAAAACATCCATAATAATTGTAAAAAATAAAGCAGACTACTTCGCAGATTTTGCCTATTGCTTGTTATTTTTAGAACGTAACTCCCGCAAATAATGACGGACCACTGTATTGCATTATCTTGATGAATCGCTGAATGCCTCCTCAATTGTAGGTCACTTTGGATTAAAGCGTCTGCTAAATGGCTGAATGTAATGCTTAGTGGTTTGTGTGCCTGCAGCTTCTGCGGAAGGAGGCTGATTTTACAGCTCCCCGACTGCTGGATGAGAAGGAAATGAGACCCAGTGAAGACATGCAGCTGAAGAAAAAGACCAGGAAGTCTGGAACGCCCTCCAAAGTGCGGGAACAGGACGGCCCAGCGGGAAAGGTCAGTGTGGGGGTGGAGGAGAGACGTTTTACTGCCCCGTCAATGGAGATGCAAAATGTGCTAAAAAATAATACCTTTTTAATTTTTATTTATTGTTTGCAATGTAAGTCCAATTAGATCCACTTATTTGGTAAACAAAGCAAGTCTTTCATATAATAGATCTACTAAAAGGCAGAAAGTATTACTTTACAAACTGTATTGTAAATAAATCATATGAACATATTCATATTAGTCAATAATATTACTGAAAGTAATTTAAAAACTGAACAGATATAAATGTACACACATTTACACACGTAAATAAATAGACTCAATGAGGGGCTGGAAATCTGCGGCCTAGTAATGATATGCAAGGTTTCACCAATACCGGATATGCAATCATTATAGATAAGATAACAATGTTTTGAGGCTTTCAGTGTTAGTTAAGAGTTTCTGCGAGTGTTTAGGAAGGTGTTAGTTTAGATGTGATGTCGCAGGCGTCCTGTTCATGTTAATGGTGTGTTTGTGTTGTTGTGGGGGAGGGGGATGGAGGTTTCGGTGGGGTGTGGGGCCTCTGTAAGGGAGGGAACACACACTGTCTGTCACACAATAACTGTTATTGTGTGTTTGCACAGCAGTGATTTAAAGGGCTCTGTAGGAGTAAAGCTGATGTGATGCTTGCGGGTTTGGTTGGTTTCAGTTTAGGATTTTTATTTTGTGTGCGAGTCATATAATAGAAACATTTTTAATTCTGTGGAACACACACACACACACACACACACACACACACGTCTGTGTGTGCATGGCTGCAGGTATTCTTTTTTTATTAAATTAATATTTTATGTGTGTTGTTTATATGTATTTATGTAGATGTGTGTATATACAGTAGGGAAAATAAGTATTGAACATATCACAAATTTTTCTCAGTAAACATATCTCTAATGGTGCCGCTGACTTGAAATATTCCCCAGATGTTGGTAACAACCAAAGAGATCCACATATGCAAAGAAAACAAATCTAATTAGTTTACAAATAAAGTTGTGTAATAAAATGAAATGATGCAGAGAAAATGTATTGAACAGATGAAGAAAGAGAGGTGTAGTTCGGCAGTGAAAGCCCAGACAGCAGCGGAAATCTCTCAGTAGTTCTTTAGTTACCCTCTGCCCTTCCTCAGTTTAAATGCATATCAGCTGCTTCAGTCCAACATCTACATTAGCAGGAGGATGAAGATGACACCAGGGTGGACATTTCAGCAAGAGAATGATCCAAAACACAGCCAAGGAAACTCTCAGATGCTTTCAGAGAAAGAAAATCAAGCTGTGGAATGGCCCAGCCAATCACCTGATCCGAATCCTATAAAGAGAAACTCACACCTGGGCAATGCATGTGACTTCATTCTACATATGAGAGGCGTCTTTAAGCTGACAACACCATAACAGCCTTATATATATTATATTAAGCACGTTTCAGTGCTTTCTTTTTCTGTCATTTCAGTGTTATTACACAGAACTCATCTTTCAGATTGTTTTTGTTTTATTTTTGTTTGTATTGTTTTGGTTTTTACTAAAATCTGCTTCAATTCCACGTCAACGTCTCCTTCAGAAATATTATTCCCAGGAATACTTACTTTCCCCTGCTGTATATATCTAATATTTGTGTGTATGTGTGTCATATATATATATATATATGGCGAGTGGTAGTCACAAACTAAAGAGGGGAGAGATATCTGCTGGTAAAACCGAAAGCTGGGGATGGGGCGATCTCGAACTGAAGAGCGAGGGGGGCCCTTCTGCTCATTTTGGAAGGGCACTTTATATCCCAGACTAAATAGGGCATGTGCACTGCACAGGTTGAGCCCTATGTGTGCACGTGCCTGATAATCGCAAGTGATGTTTAACAGAACAAGGAATTTTTCACATTATTTTCTAAACCTATTTTAAGGAAAAAGGTATATATTCTAGCTATGATTAACCTAGTTAAGCTTTATTAAATGTGTTTTAAGCTCAATACTAGTGTATTGCAAAATATCTAGTAAAATATTATGCATGGCAAAGGCAAAAATAAGTTATTAGAAATTAGTTAATAAAATTGTGATAAAAAGATTGTAATAAAATAAAAAAATGTTTATAAATTGTAATACATAGACACACATAACTATATACATTTTAAATGTAAATGAGTACAAAAATATATATTTTTAAAGTTATTTATTATATTTAGTTGTATAAAATATGAAAATAGTTTAGGCAGAGTTTTCTGAGAGGATTGCGATTGGGGAAAGTGTTAGCTTTAGTGTTCAGCAGATGTGTTTTATGTGACCATCTGTCACAAAAGTCATGACAACTATAAGAATACAATAATGTTGAATCATAACAATAGTATTACTAATAATAATCGTTAAAATAAATAAAACAGTTTAATGCCAGGTGTGAAATCATTCAGCCTGAAATCATTTTCTGTGAAAAGTCTCCATGGAAACTCCGTATTTGTTGCTGTGTTTTGTTTTCTTCATACAATAAAAGTTGATGGGATATTTATGTTTAGCTCTCTGTTTTTGTCTTTTGGGTTCTCCATAATAAAAAAAGTCATATAGCTTAAGAATAATGTTGTAAAAGTAATGACAGATTTTACTTTTATTTTTAAATTAGCTGTGCCCTTATTATCAAAAGCATTGATAAATACACAAAAGAACTTCAAAGAGGGATATTTCTAAAGTCCCATGCATCTTTGATATTATAGAGACACATCTGTGAACACAAAGACAAGCTTTATGGTTTTCAAAGGTTCTGAGTCATAACTGTGAATGAACTTTAAAGAAGCATTTCAAATAGTTTTCTTTGTCCACCAAGAAGCACGTTTTAATGTATTGTTAAGGTGAATTGGTCTGTTTTACATCTTGTTCAATATATGAGCACAATCTTCATGATGTAAGTTATTATGGGGAAATATATTCTTACATCATTTAAAGTTGAAGTCAAGTTGAGTTAGTCGCCATCCTGTGAATTTTCTTTTTCAGATATTTCCCAAATGATGTTTAACAGATTCAGCAATTTTTCACAGTATTTCCTATAATATTTTATCTTCTGGAGAAAGTCTTATTTGTTTTATTTCGGCTAGAATAAAAGCAGTTTCAAAAAATTTTAAACCCATTTTAAGGTCAATATTATTAGCCCCCTTAAGCAATATTTGTTTTGGATTGTCTACAGAACAAACCACTGTTATACAATGACTTGCCTAATTACCCTAACTTTACTCTAATTAACCTAGTTAAGCCTTTAAATGTCACTTTAAGCTGAATACTAGCATCTTGAAGACTATTTAGTCAAATATTATGTGCTGTCATCATGGGAAAGAGAAAATAAATCAGTTATTAGAAATGAGTTATTAAAACTATTATGTTTATATAAATGCGTTGAAGAAAATCTCTTTGTCGCACAAACGTTGGGAGAAAATTATACAGGAGGGCTAATAATTCTGACGTCAGCTGTATGGTAAATATAAACATTTTGTTTTATGTGGTGCAACACTTTAAGAGCACTCAACTAAAGCATATTTTAGTAATGCTGTTTTTATTGTGTCCTTTATTAAGTGTGAAAAGCTGATTAATTGGAGTATTATATTTACCTCAAATGTCAGTCTTCGGTAATTTTACAAGATTTTCATTTAAGTAAATGTCATCTATTATTTTTGTCTTGTAGGCGGTTGTGGATGAAAATGGAAACTGTCCGCTTTCTAAAGTGCAGAAGAACTTTATCTGCGATCACTGTTACGGGGCCTTCAGGAGCGGATACCACCTGAAGAGACACATCCTCATCCACACTGGTATGAATAGCAGAGATAGAAATACATTTAGGGCGTCACGGTGGCGCAGTGGGTAGCACGATCGTCTCTCAGCAAGAAGGTCACTGGTTCGAGAACCGGCTGAGTCAGTTGGGATTTCTGTGTGGAGTTTGCATCTTCTCCCCATGTTGGCGTGGGTTTCCTCCGGGTGCTCTGGTTTCCCTCACAGTCCAAACACATGCGCTATAGGGGAATTGAATTAGCAAAATTTACCGTAATGTTTGTGTGTGAATGCAAGAGTGTATGGGTGTTTCCCAGTGCTGGGTTGCGGGTATCCGCTGTGTAAAACATATGCTGGACAAGTTGTCGGTTCATTCCGCTGTGACGACCCCTGATTAATAAAGGGACTAAGCTGAAAAGAAAATGAATGAATGAAATAGATTTATTACACGGCTCTCTGGAATATTTGATTCTGATTGGTCAATCACGACGTTCCTTGGGTATGTTATTCCCTGATAACAACCGATTAAATGAATAATACAGACTCATCTGAGTACTACAAATTATCCGGACATATATACATATAAATCACTGTTTAAACACAGTTGTGTGGCGACAGTGTGTGAATATATCCAGCCTCTAATGGTAAACGTGTTAATTGTATTTTTTATAATCAGACTTGATCAGTCTGCGGAAACACTTTGATTGACATTCTCCCTTTGTACATGGCATCAGAGGGGGAAAGCCCCGCCCACTGGTGACCATCTCTGCCTCATTCGCATAAACAGCCCTGAGGGAGAAGCAGCCATCAGCCATTTGAGTTTTGAATCTGCCACTATGCTGACCCTCAGGCATTTGTAGCTCCTCCCTCTTCTGAAAAGAGCACAATCTCATTTAAATTTAAAGCGATAGTCACCAAACCGCCACAATTTTGATCAGAGCCTAAAAGGGTCAGTTTCAAAGAGTTGGAAAACATTATTTGTGTGGTGTTTTGAGCTGAAACTTCACATACACACTCTAGGCACATCAGAGACTTATTTTTCATCTTGTAAAATGGGATATAATAATACCTTAGTAATAACATAGTCTCCTTTAAACAAAAAGTTATGTTGAAACAAGTTCTTTGTTGACACATTATTTAAAATATGTGTCTAAGAATAATAAACTTAGAATTTTTTTGAATGAGGCAAGTAAAAAGGTTTTCTAATTGCCTGGTTGGACCAATAGAAAAAAATCCTCAGCCCTGTATAAGTCTGAAATATCATTCATTCATTTTCTTTTCGGCTTAGTCCCTTAGTTATTAATCAGGAGTCCCCACAGCGGAATGAACCGACAACTTATCCAGCATATGTTTTAGGCAGCGGATGCTCCCCCAGCTGCAACCCATCACTGGGAAACAACCATGATCTCTCATTCACACACATACAGTACGGTCAATTTAGCTTACCCAATTCACCTATATGTGTTTGGACTTGGAATTTCAGCTTAGTCACATTTATAATCTGGGGTTGCCACAGCGGAATGAACCGCCAACTCATCCAGCATATGTTTTACGCAGCGCATGCCCTTCCAGCTGCAACACATTACTGGAAAACACACTCTCATTCACACACATACACTATGGACAATTTAGTCATCCAGTTCATCTATAGCGCATGTGTTTGGACTGTGGGGGAAACCAGAGCACCCGGAGGAAACCCACGCCAACACGGGAAGAACATGCAATCTCCACACAGAAATGCAAGCTGACCCAGCTGATGCTCGAACCAGTGACCTTTTTGCTGTGAGGCGACATTGCAACCCACTGCGCCACCCCCTGAAATATCATTCATAATTGTTTTATGCCTTAAATTTGACTTGAAACATGCAGAAACCCTGATTTTAAACACACTTCTGTTTTATTCATGTTAGATCTTGTCTGATTTTTGTCTTGTCTGCCTTTCTAACAGGAGAAAAGCCGTTTGCTTGTGCAGTTTGTGACATGAGATTCATTCAGCGTTATCATCTGGAGCGACACAGTCTCACTCACACTGGTATGACCCGTTCTGCATCTGCCTTTAAACACTTTATACAATGTCCTTTTCCGACACTCTTAATTTGTATCTAAGGGAATATTAAGGTTTATGCAAAAACAAAAATCCAGTTGCAGAACAAAAGGCTTCTTAAAGCTGCACTACAGAATACTTCTTGGTTGCAGAATAAAAAAAAGGCATTATTTGAGCGAACACATAGGAAAAAACTAATACTGGAAGGTAAAGACATTCATATCTTAATTCCCTACAGTAGTATTTAGTATCAATAATTGAATCAAAACTATCTCTTCTCTGATTAATGTGTTTACTGGCAGCAAGGGCGGGGTCAACCTGTCAATCACATGAGATCCTCCAATAGCAATCCAGTGGAAGAAATCACATTAGGGAAGAAAAAAAAAACTACTGCAGCTTTACATTCAACATTACATACAATTTTAAATGAATTGAACGAAAATCTGAAGCTTTAGAGCCGCTCTGATACAGTGATTGGCAATCTGTTTGCACAGGATTTAATTACATGTAGTTCTGTAATGCAGTTTTTATGTCACATGTATTTAATCTCATCTACAATTACTGACCATTTATTGCTCCAAACTCTCACACTAGTAGTGTTCTGTTGCAGTTTTATTAATGTTTTATGAAGACTCTGTGAAACTTGGCTAGCTGTTTGAGCATTGCTTTTAATTTGGCATTAAAACAAAGATAGATAGATATATAATGCATTATGTATCTTAAAGCAGCTAAACACTTGTAGCTGTTTTAGGCTCTGCAAGGTTTTGATTCTGTGTAGACGATCATTGAATCTGCCACTCTGTGCATTTAGGGGTGAAGCCGTATGCTTGTTCCATGTGTGACATGCGGTTTTTCCAACGTTACCACTTGGAGAGGCACAGCCTCACACACACTGGTATGTGCCATTACATTGGACATTATTTCAAAAACAATTCTTCAGTGTTTACTTGTACACTATTAACACTCTTTAACATGCAATGTCAGACTTTTAAAACCAAAGCTAATTGATTTATGTGTGAGACTTTTGTATATACTGTAAAGGGTTAGTTCATCCAAAAATGTCAAATCTGTTATTAAATACCAATCCCTCAAGACCTTTGTTTATCTCCAGAACATAAATTAAGATGTTTTAGGTGAAATCCAGGAGCTTTCTCATCCTCCATATACACCAAGGGTCCTGAGATGCTAGGAACCAAAACATTGTCAAAGCGGTTCACGTGATCTCAGTGGCTCAACTGTAATCATATGAAGCTCCGAGAACACAGGAGAGGGCAAATTCTTCAGAAGGATAGCACTCCTTCTCATACTTCAGCCTCCACATCACAGTTCCTGAAAACAAAGAAGGTCAATGTGCTCCAGGATTGGCCAGCCCAGTCACCAGACATAAACATTATTGAGCATATCTGGGGTAAGATGGAGGAGGAAGCGTTGAAGATGAATCCAAAGAATCTTGATGACGTTTGTGTGCCAAAAAATCTATAAATACGTCTTTTTCTTCTGTATCTTCTCTCATGTGCACTTTTACTACAAGCAATACGCCATTTTACCCTGACCTAACCCAGGAGAGAAGATAGAGGCAATAAGAGTCATTTTTATCTTTTTTTTTTGGTGCACCCAAGTGTTCTTGGAGCTTTGTATGATTACAGTTTAACTACTAAAGTCACTTAGATTTTTGTTTTTGTTTGTTTGTTTGGACCCTTGCTGTCTATGGAGGATGTGAGAGCTCTCTTGATTTCATCTAAAATATCTTTATTTGTATTCTGAAAACAAACAAAGGTCTTTGGGGTTTGGAAAAACATTTTACGTTTTACTGGGTGAGAAATTCATATTATTTCATTCATTTTTGGATGAACAAACCCTTTAAATACAGAGGTCTCACAGACAAATCCATAGATTTTGGGTATTATCCGGATTTTCTTTATCATCACTAGCATTTTAGAATTTTTTTTTTACGGTAAATACTGTAAATGGCCATTCACACGCCATATTCACATCTAAAAACACAAAACAAAACGCGACACCTACTGAAAACAGAAGCTTGCAATGCTTGCCCCGCCTCCGAGTTCTTCTGATTAGACCACAGCATTCCAACTGACATTAATGAATGGCGATGCAAGTAAACGTTGAAATTCTTTTAACTTGATACTCTGTCTAAAAAATGCAGCACTCATGCCAATGGCACTGCAAATGACTCAAAACACAAGCCTATCAGCTATGCACGTCATTACGCATCATCACGTTACGAAAAATAAATAAGCGTTTTGTATGAACAACCACTTTCACGAGCCTTTTCAGTGTAATTAATATGTGTTTAAACGGAGTTATAGTTCATTAAACGTCTACACAGAATAAAACCTTTGAGTTGTTGTTGATATTTTTTCAGACCAAGTGCAATGACAATACAATACTTAGGAATATTTTTTTGCAGAGTTAGTCAGACAATTACTGAGCCGTTTTAAAGTTGACCTAGCCTCAAATTAGATTCAATTCAAAGTCATGCCAAGAATACTTTTCAGTAGGTTTTTTTAAGTTAGATATTATTTTGGAAGTGTGTGAGTAACTTGTACGTCTGTTTTAAAGTGATAGCTCACCCAAAAATAAATTCTGACTTGTTTAAAGACCCCTTATATGTTTCTTTCTTAAAACCCAAAAGTAGATATTTTGAAAAATGTTAGAAAACCTGTAACTATTGACTAATATTGTTTTTTTCTACTACGAAAGTCATTAGGTATAGCCTTTAGCTTTCATTAAAATATCTTGTATAAATATCTATTATTTAAATATATAACGCAAGAAAGACACTCATAAAGGTTTGGTTTTACTTGAGGGAGAGTAAATAGCGAGTAAAAAGTTTTAGGTGAACTATCCCTTAAATGCAATACAATTGCTTTCTAAGTGACCTACATCTTCACTTGCTGTGCTTCTTGAATAAGCTATAACATGATATTATGCTGAACGTGAGTTTGTAGAGAGTGTATTGACCTTTTGCTCTGCATTTAGGGGTCAAGCCGTACGCTTGCACCATGTGTGACATGAGATTTTTCCAACGATACCACCTTCAGCGACACAGCCTCATTCATACGGGTACAAGTCCTCTCTTACCCACTGTGCTGCTGCTACTTCTGCATTGCTTTTATTTGTTTGATTGGCATTTGTCTGCAGTTCTGCAACTTTCTGCTTTTGCTGAGAATCCCTGCACATTTGTTGCTCTTCTTAGCATGCTAGATATCGTCTGCATGACATCTGCTTTTGTCTTTTGAGGCAATCACATGTCCTTGTTCTTGCGTCATCTTTAATTTTCACCTCTACATTTGAATGGAGCCCTGCTGATTTTTGTTCTGGCAGCTAATTTCCTTGAGCAGATGTACGTCAATGAGTTCAGCTTCAGTATTGCTCGCTAAATAAGGCTCCCTTCAAAATAAGGCCCCCCCCACACACACCCCTCAAAATTTTGAGGCAAATGTTTGTTCAGTTAACCCAGACAATCCTTGTTCATGTGGATATTTAGTCTTGAAAGTAGTTTTACAGTAAGAAATGGTTCAATTTACCAGCTGTCAGTCTTAATGCCTGATGTGCTGTTTCTTTGCTCAAGTGTAAACAAAGGTTAGAAATACACTACCTGACAAAGGTCTTGTCGTTGATCCCAGTTGTAAGAGCAACAAATAATAACTTGACTTCTAGTTGATCATTTAGAAAAGTGGCAGAAGTTGGATTTTTCTGATGAATCATCTGTTGAACTGCATCCCAATCATCGCAAATACTGCAGAAGACCTACTGGAACCCACATGGACCCAAGATTCTCATAGAAATCAGTCAAGTTTGGTGAAGAGAAATCATGGTTTGAGGTTACATTCAGTATGGGGGCGTGTGAGAGATCTGCAGAGTGGATGATCAACATCAACAGCCTGAGGTATCAATACATTTGTGCTGCCCATTACATTACAAACTACAGGAGAGGGCAGATTCTCCAGCAGGATAGCGCTCCTTCTGATACTTCAGCCTTCACATCAAAGCTCCTAATAGCAAAGGAGGTCAAGGTGCTCCAGGATTGGCCAGCCCAGTCACCAGACATGAACATTATTGAGCATGTTTGGGGTAAGATGGAGGAGGCATTGAAGATGAATCCAAAGACTCTTGATGAACTCTGGGAGTCCTGCAAGAACGCTTTCTTTGCTATTCCAGATGACTTCATTAATAAGTGATTTGAGTCATTCAGAGATGTATGGATGCAGTCCTCCAAGCTCATGATGGAGTCAGACACAATATTCATTCTGTTTCCACTGCAGCATCACTTTATATTCTATACTGGACATTATTGAAGGTTCAGTGATGAGACTTTTGTCTAAGCAAAGTCAGACCTTACTGTCCTAATGAAATCATCCAAGGCCTTTGCCTTTCGTATGAGCCACTTCTGATGCCAAAGAATCAACTAGAAGTCAAGTTATTATTTGTTCATCCTAAAAGTTGGATAGGCGACAAGACTTTAGTCAGGTAGTGCATATTAGCAAACATTAGGCCTGTCATGATATCTATTGTCTATGTATATCATCACGATGCAAGTACACTCTTCCAAAGAACACATTACATTTTGTTTAATTATAGTCGTTTTAAAAGTTTAATAATGAGGCATTGGAATCAGAAGGTGAAAATGCATATCCTAAATAAATAATAATAAATGTTAACAAAAAAGTGCAAGGTAAAGTAACAGGGTCTGCTACCAGATCTATTTTCAGTTGTCAGGCACTCACATGAAACTACTAAACTATACTAAGTAAATATTATAGTGGGTCGCTGACCCATTTTGCAGTGTGAACACAGCAGCGACACAATGGTACCCCAGATAATCATGCAGTGTGAAAACATCTGTAACGCCACTACTTTGAAAATTGTGCAGTCTGAACTCGGCATTAATTTGTGTTTTGAAGATAAATGAAGGTCTCAGGAGATTAGAATGCCATGATGGGTGAGAAATTAATTACATTTATTTTTGAGTGAACTAACCCTTAAACTCAGAATGGGCAATAGTAGTGCGTTGGTATTATTATCAGGCAGGTTGTAAGCTGGCGCCACATTAAGCTGATCATTCATCTTTCACATGCTTTTTATGTGCTTGCAAGCATCCTTTGCTCTCTGTTCTTGTGATGCATGCAGTTTCAGCAACATTCAGCTTCTATATTGACGTAAATGTGTTGCATATTTATAAATCTTAAGTATATTCTGCTCTGGTCATTCAGGGGTGAAGCCGTATGCTTGCTCCATGTGTGACAGGCGTTTTTTCCAACGTTACCACCTCCAGAGACACAGCCTCACTCATACGGGTACGAGCCGTCTCTTTTTACTCTTTGTATCGTTTCACCTGACTACACCAATGCACAGCTTGGCACTGTTGCCATCTTATCTGTGTTTGTCAGAATTCTCAGACAAGCCTTTGGGGCTGTTGCCTTTGCAATGAAGACAGTTGTATTTTTTTTTAACTGATTCAGTATTTCTACAAAGTTGGCAATGCTAAAAAGCCAAATGTTTCATAGACAAAATGCATATAAGATATTTTAAATCAAGTTCTGGCTTCAACAAACTCGAGTTTGGTAATAGTTACAGACCATGCATTGGGGTGTTGGACGTACTGAAAGTTTTCATCATCCAAACTTAACACTCCGATACTCTGTGTTTAGGGGTGAAGCCGTATGCTTGTTCCATATGCGACATGAGGTTTTTTCAGCGTTACCACCTGCAGAGACACAGCCTCACCCACACGGGTATGAGCCAAGGGATCAATGCACATTAAACATATATTAACCACTTTACTGTTTTCATATTATGGATTTAACATTCGCTGTCCTCAATTGAATTGCCATTTGCTTGCACAATATGCCACATTGAACCCCCCTCCCCATTAATTCATAATTTCCCAAAATTACTGGCCCATTCTCAGGGAACTATGCTATTTTTCATTACTTTTTTTTTCTAATTGAATCCTCTGTATTTTTAGATTGAGAGACCATCTTTGGAGGCAGATCTCCGCAGTATGGTCAACCACACTGGTTTTCCTCATGCCCGATTCACACAATGTCAATGCTTCCCATTCACTTTGAATGGGTGACTTTAATCTTTGCCGAGCTGAATTGTGGATCCGTCTGCGCCACGTCAGTGGCATTGCTCGCTGCAGAAGTTGTGAATTTTCAACTTTTCAAGTGCCAAGAATCAGCCAATCAGATTTCTTTATGCAAATATAGTTCAAAAGTGGTAAATGGAGGATAAATTTAAAATCGAGGAACAATATATCATTGCGGTGGGCAATCACCTGGTCCTTTATGACCAGTCTTTTTATATTTATACACTGAGATTCATACTAGGCCTTGAAGGGCCTAGGCGGTTGGTGGATTTGGTGCATATTAGACCCTTAAATGACAACTACAATACTACAAAGAATAGCGCTCCATCAGCCAGCTAAATGCATCATAAAAATATTAGGTTAAATTTTAAATAGAAATATTTCATTTCCAGTGGTTGGTGATTTAGGGTGCTTTCACACTTGGTTCAATTGCCTGGACCGTACCCAAGTTCGATTGCCTTACCTTCTTGGTTGGTTTGTGTTTACACTGTCTTTTTTCCTCCTGAACCCCAGTACGCTTGGGTCATTGAGCTTCTGTTTTGTGTACGGCTGTTGCTAGGGGACAGACATGAAAGCAAAGCGCCAAAATGGAAAGACGTCCGCACATCGTGGTCGTTCTGCTTTTACTAAATCGTTTGGATCGTTTAGCGACTCGTGTCCATCTGCCACAAAAATATTATAAACATTCAGAACATAACGCGATGTCTGCAGAAGCTGTTTTTGGAGGAGACAAGCAGACATTATCACTGTGATTACCCTGGCTCAGTCCCGCTTGTCACTAAGGTACAGTACGTGATACACAGACACACACACAAATGAACGTTATGAAAACGATAGTTTGTTGTACTGTTGGCATTTCACTTCCGTTATTTGGTATGATGCATTCATCCCAGAAGTGTACCAGACCAGTTTACTTTTTCAGACGGATTCGTGTACGGTTCATGGGTGCACACCCGAGTTTGGAAGACACGTTCACACTAGCTAAACGTATCGTACTCTGATGTCAAACGAACCCGGGTTCGGACCAAAAGTGCTAGTGTGAAAGTTCACTTAATGACTAGCACATCAGCGGCAAGCTCTGACAATTGCTGATGCTGAATGTACCGTTAGTTCCTGGACACACCAAGCCGATACAGCGGTTGGGCTTTGTCAGTCTGTCAGTCAGTGTTGGCTAGTGTGTTTGGTGTTTTCCACATGTCGCCTCTCATCAGGTTAATGTCGGAGCTCATTGGCCAGATTCAGCATGTCAAATCTGCATCAGCTGAAAAGAGCGCTCTGATTCGTTATTGAGCTACAAATCTGAGTGTGACGTAGTGAAGTGACATAAGTAAACAATTCAAGTCAAGAAGGATCACTAAGAGACTGACTGTAATTTTACTACATTTCTCAGATATTTGTGAACAATATGGATTATTAGATTATCAGACATATTTGCAGGAGCAAATCCCTCTGTGTTGAGTGACGATTGCTGTGATAATTGTACTGAACGCTGCTTTATGCCTTGTAGGCCTGCGTTAAAAGTTCCAGTTTCCCGTTGTGAATGACATTTGGACTTGGTGTGTTCCCTTGCACTTGCTTTTTGGTCCATACATGATCCAACACGAGGCGACAACACAGTTGGGTTTCATTGGTGCTAGTTGTTAGGCATCAGCTTGGTGTGTCCCGGCCCCAACTACACACCAGTTATTAACTCCCCCAGTGTTTTTGATGATTTTCATCTAGATTTGAAGGCCCTCAGAATATTTTCTGCTAGGAATATATGACCATATTATATATCAAAGTAAAAAACCAAACCTCTGCCAAACAAACAAAACATTTTAATGTGTTCATGTCTTATCACCTCTTGAATGCAGACAGGTATTATCAAAAACAACATTTTTGACAAAAAGAAACAATCATTTTTTTCAGAGTAGTACATTTTCGGGATATATAGTAAATAATGCACAGACAAACACACATATATGGCAGCATTGTGTCTTAAACGACCAGAGGTTTGCACAATGCCTATTTACTCTTCAAACAATGTCTACTTTGACCCATAAACATTATAGTTGCATCTGAGACTGGAAGAGTTTGGTTTGTGTTTTAGACATTCTGAGAAGATGCTGTTTTCTGAGCTGTGGAACCAAATCCACTTTCCATGCATCTTCAATGGATGAGAACTTATTACATTCTGTATCACTGTGTTTAAAAGTGCTGTGGAAGAGCTGAAATTTAGATTGTAGATTAGATGGTAATGGGTCTTTAGTTTCCTATACATACTCAAAGTAGTCTATAAATCACAACAGAATGGGCCATCTGGGGTAAGGAAGAAGAGTAGTGGAATCTGACCAATCAGAATTGAACAGGCACGGAGAGAGTTGGAAAAGCTGATGCTGCAATGGGTATTTTGAGTTTTTTTTTTTTTTTTTTACCTGAAGCCTGGTTTATACTTCTGCATCAAGTGATCGCTGTAACCCATGGCGCAAACCTCGCGCGTAGCTGTGCATTTATACTTCTGCAAGATGTTTCTGTTTTTTCTGCAATACACTTCTGAAACTCTAGCTGGCAGTAGGTGTTTGTTTCTTTGTGTCAAGTTTCTTCACTGGTGTTCTGTTTTTGCTGAACGCTTTCTTAATGTACAAGTGGCTCAAATTCACTCATTTTGAGGCGGGAACCGGCGGACGTGCAACAACTTCAATCATACGGTAAACACAAAACAACAGTCTCCATCCGGAGCTCCTTCACGGGACTCCACACTTGTAAACACTCGCTGCATCGGGCGCGTGGCTCTCACCTCCGCCCACACTCGTCAGCGATACCAAGCCGACCAATCACAGAGCTTGCGCTACGCGTACGCGTTACTTTTTTTGAGAGGTGCGCATCAACGTCACCGACGGTTACGGCGAGGGGCTATGCGTTCAATCGTAGGCTGCGCCATAGCATACGTGTGCGCTTGACGCAGAAGTATAAATCTGCCTTTAGATCAGGGGTGTACAAACTCGGTCCTGGAGGGCCGGTGTCCTGAAGATTTTAGCTTCAAATTGCCTCAACACACCTGCAAGGATGTTTCTAGAAAGCCTAGTAAGAGCTTGATTAGCTAGCCCAGGTGTGTCTGATTGGGGCTGGAACTAAACTTTGCAGGACACCGGCCCTCCAGGACTGAGTGTGGACACCACTGCCCTAGATGAATATAGAATTGAGACCAACAAATAAATGTGTAAAGTAAAATCAGAATACATGTACCTAAATTAACCTTATTATACTTCGGTTCTCCTGTGGATAGTGGGAATAATGACTTCACATTTTGATTTTATAGGATTCGTTCCAAATAACATTGTCAACATGTTGCAGTTTGTTTTTGGTTTGGTTTGCTTTCACAAAGCAATATTTCCAAAAGGACCAAAATACATTAATATGCATGCATAGAGTGCATCTGTTTGTTTTCCAGGATTAAGCTCGTGTCAGTTACCCATCACAATAGATAGACAGCATCTCTGTGGGCTTAGCATGACTTTCTTGGTATCTATGTTGCTTGTTCTAATATCTGGAGATTACTTTGGCGATCCTGGACTGATTCGAGAGCTATTGCTGTGTTCACATATGCCTGAGCAAACCGAGCAAAGAGAATTTTACTGCTACCACTTTTATGGATAAACAGTTGCTCTGCTTTTATTTTTGTAACAGCATTATTTTCTGAGAATGGGCCAACTATAGTGAACCATAAATTTGAGAGAAGTCTTGAAAGATGCGTTAGCCACAGTGAAGGCTGTGACTGCGCGTAGGCTGCGCCAGACCATACGTGTGAGCTTGTTGCAGAAGTATAAATCAGCCTTTACACCATGTCCTAACTGCATATGACGCGACAAGTTTCTAAATGCAACACGACAGAAGCATTGAAAATGGTACAGTATAGCCATTCAAAAGCACAGAATAGTGCTCTGCATACCCAATCAAACAGTAAAGTTTCAAATCAATGCATATTAAACCTCTTTAACATTATTAAAAGTACATAGTCACAGTTTTGGGATTAAGTTATTTAGCTAGTTATTTTATATAAGATCTGAGGTGAACTGCACTATAAAAAAAAAAATCAGTTTTTTTGTGATTCACAAGTGTTTTCTGTTTATTTACAGTTGTGAATTGCATTATGGGATGTTGATCTCTGTCGACTTTTGGTGTTGAAAATTCAACTACAGTTTAACAAAGTGACTTATTGACATTTTAGTAGTTTGAAATAATGTATAGAGGAATAAGTCTCTAAAATAACAGAAAACGTTATAGCGGGCGCTGCGGATAATAAATAAAAAAATACATTGTTAAATTGCGGGTGGGTCGCAGGTCATAGCAGTTGACCTGCAAAAAAGCAGAGAGTGGACTTCGCAGAATGTGAAGATGAGAGAGACGCCCAAAATAATGGATGAAGTGCAAGAGTACTGTGCAAACTTTCAGTTAGAGGAGTTAAATCTGCTATCATTCTGGGAGAAACAAGATCACTTATTTACACGACTGCAGCACCTTGCAAGAAGAAGCTTGTGCATTCCTGCAACAAGTGGTGCACGCAAACTCTCATTTAGTGCAGCCCCAATGCAGGCACAGTAGGCTAGATGCTATTCTGTTTTTGCACAGTGCAAAGAAAAAGGCCAAGTAAACATAACATAGCTGCTGTTTAGGCTGAAATGATGTAAAAGCTAAATCTGCTGTTAATAACGAACGATCCACAGTGACCTATCATCTCGCTTAAAACAAAGAATTAGAATTATTAAAGTGTCGATCGGGTGCGGATATATATATCAGATAAAATAATATGTGCAGGCGGGTGGCAGGTGGATGATTAGAATGAAGGAGCGGATTCGGGTAACATTTCAGCAGATCCGCGTATCTCTTGTTTGTAGCGTAATATACAACACCAACCCAGACAGTATAGCACTTTAAAAATATAAAACATTTTCATAAAAGTCCCTTTTTTACTTTTCAAGGCTAAAAGTTGTTGGAAGAGAGATCAAGATAACATAATGCAATTTAAAAGCATAAAAATTATTTTGAATCACAAAAAAATAATCAAAATTCCTTTAAAAGTACACATGAAATCAAAACTAATCATATTATTTTGTTAATTTTGTGGTGAACAATTCATCTGTGCATGTCATTAAGAAAAACAATAGTTTGCCCTTGTAATCTATAATTAAAATCTGTAAATGCACTTCCCTGTTTGTTTTCAATTAAATTAGATTAGGTCTGTGTGAGGTATTGGGCGGGGCTAACATACTTAACCACGCCCCTCCAGCTGTCAGTTTTGTCAACAAACAGAACTGGTGAGGAGGAGGAGTCTCCCCAAACCCTTCCCCCATATTTCTGAATGAAACGCCTACTTTATTACATCCAATCAGCTCGCAGTAGAAAAAACAAGCCACGCCTACTGTTTGCTCATTTAAAATTCCTTTCCTCTAGGAACTGCATCACAATACGGGAGAAAAAAAAACTGTCGCAGCTTCCAGTTCATGGGGACTTTAACATGGAAAACATACCTTTTATCCTATGTTGAAGCGTCACTTTGCCCGTAGTTAGGACACAGTGTTAGCTTTTGCTTCCTTTACATTTAAATTATCCATCTAAAATATTGTTGTTCTTTTTCTGGTCAATCCCCTTGAACATGTACTGTTACTTCATTGCAGCTAAAATGCCCAAGTGCGTTCTAATACTAGTGCTCTGCATTTAGGGGTGAAGCCATTTGCTTGCACAATGTGTGATATGAGGTTTTTCCAACGCTACCATCTCCAGAGACATACCATCACCCATACGGGTATGTGTTGTCTCTTTGTACTTTTCGCACACCTATGCTGCTCTTCAGCATGTAGAAGAATTGAGCAGAAAGTAAACATGTATATATTTAATCCATCATATTTTGATCTTGTTGAATTTGTTTTGTAATGTTATCAGTCAAGTGATATTTTTTCTCAGTTACGCCAATAGAGCATCAGTCGTTCTCAGACACCGGAAGAATTTCTAATCAGAAAACTGTGCATAGGGTCATGTTTGTTTATTGGTCGATTGTTTTAGGAGTATGATATATCCTGTTAAAGCCTTTAAGAAAGCTTTGAATGGTGAAAGTGACTTATTTTTGAAATAGTTATTATCTTTAATGTTATTCAGAAGACACTGTTTAGGTTGTAAATAAGGTATATATAAAAATAATAACTTCTTAAGGGGTGAATTATATTTACCTCAGCAGTTTTACATTATTATACTTTTTTTTGCAGCCAAACTGAAAGAATAAGCATTGAAGTCTTATGAAATAAAATGATCGGGCTGTGTAAGAAACTGAACTTTATTTACAACATTATTACAGCCTCCGCAACAGTCTTGGCCACATTCAAAATTCGTGCTGAAGTTTTATGATTATTAATTTTGTTTTGCTAGTGTATGTGTTCTTAAAACTCGTAAATATTCTAGTAAAGAAAAACCCTATGAGACGTCTCGAATGACCTGAAGATGATTTAGATTTTTTTTTTGTGAACTGTTACTTTAATGCACTCTTTTTTTTATATAATTGGACCCTTTGTGAGTTTTTTTATTATGCACAATACAATTTATCATTCAGTAAATGTGCTGACATGACAACAGGGACATAATTTAAACTTGGGCTATAATATTTGGTTCTGTTGTTGGGACTTTGGTTAATATTCTGCTCTGGTCATTCAGGGGTGAAGCCGTATGCTTGCTCGATGTGTGACATGCGTTTTTTCCACCGTTACCATCTGCAGAGACACAGCCTCACTCATACGGGTATGTGTCTTTCTGTCTTACCCTCCCATTAGATCATATCTGAACTCTGCTGCCTTTGAGCAATACAAAACTGGATGTAATTAGTGCTGAGAATTTCAAAATGCATCTCTGTTCTCTCTTGAATCTATTATGAGCTCAGTTTACTAGCAGATGGCGTTCAAATGTAGTTTTTAACAGTAGATGGCGATCTAGGCCTGTTTATATAAACAGATGGTGTTTTAGGCTAGTTTTTAACAGCAGTCGCTGCTCTAGGCTAGTTTTTAACAGCAGACGGCACTCTAGGCTATGTTTTAACAGCAGATGGTGCTCTAGGCTAGCTTTTAACATTAGACTGTGCGCTCTTGGCTAGTTTTCAACATCAGACGGCGCTCTAGGCTATGTTTTAACAGCAGACGGCGCTCTAGGCTGGTTTTTAACAGCAGACGGTGCTCTAGGCTATGTTTTAACAGCAGATGGTGCTCTGGGCTAGCTTTTAACATTAGACTGTGCGCTCTTGGCTAGTTTTTAGCATCAGACGGTGCTTTAGGCTAGTTTTAACAGCAGACGGTGCTCTAGGCTGTTTTTTAACAGCAGACGGCGCTCTAGGCT
>CAIGQZ010031698.1:2443233-2455657 GCA_903798205.1 Danio tinwini | reverse complement strand
ATATATATATATATATATATATATATATTAGTCATTATCAATGTAATCATAAATATTAGCATACATTTAATAATTAGGACATAATGAAGTGCAGATATTTAGCGAAATGCTCTACTCTGTGGACACAATGAAATGTTTAAGTTAAATCACATAATGTTTGAATTGTTAGTCGCAAACAAGCACAGATGTGTGATCAGTAGTAAATCCCCTCCCAAGTCTAGAGGGTGCTCTTGTGTAGAAACTCCAAACACCCATGAAGAAGAATCCAAGAAATCCCCATAATGTTGCATTATAAACAACATTATTCACAATTCACTATAAACTTCCATGTGAAGCTGCTTTGACACAATCTACATTGTATAAGCGCTATAGAAATAAAGATTAATTGAATTGAATATAAACCGAAGATTTAGCTTGATTTCAGAGTGACTTATGCCCCATTCACATGGGGCTTCAGCGTCAACGCTTTACAGAGGGCGTGTCTGAAGTTGGGGCTTACGCGATCGTCAGCCAATGAAATTAGTCAGCAATAGGCCACTGTCTAAGCTGGTGTATTTGCATACAGCAATCTTATTGGCTGACACTTTCGTTGGCGCTTGAAAAGTTGAGCATGTCCTAACTTCTGCAGCGAGCAACGCCACTGAAGCAGCGCCGACGGATCCACAATGCAGTTCGGCAATGCCTGATGTCACCCATTCAAAGTGAATGGGAAGCATTGAAGCTGACGCCTCATATGAATGGGGCATATAATCACTTGACAAATAATCACCTCAATGAAGAAATTATTACAAACACTACTGAAGTTATGAAGTGAGTTTGGAGTAAAAACGTGATTAAATGTGGTAATTTCACATGCAGGATTACTATAACCAGCAAAATGTTCATGAAAAAAAGACTTTAATCACCCACAACTAGTTGGTGCTGTAACTTTTAGTGAAAAAGGAATGCTATCTTTCACTCATTGCATTTGTTGTTGGAGTTTCATAACACAAATTACAGGATTTTAAATGTGACATTTTGTTTCTTAAACAAAAAAAAGCTAAACACAAAGCTGCTTGTGATTACAGAAGTGTATCTACTAGTGAACTTGGGATTTAATAATCAGTGGTTTTAATAATCAATGTTGGGTTTTAATAATCAATTAAAATGAATCTATATTAAACCAGGAGTTTCGAATTATGTTGTGCACATGCAGTGGTTAAAACAACACAAAACAACACGTGTACCAAACCAAACGACCCATACCGAATAAGTGTACCATTGCACCCCTACTAAACAAAGGAAAACATTGCTTCAACTAAATGTAGTAATTTTTGTTCACATTTAATGATAGTCATTCATATTTTAAATCGCTTTCACAATATTTGGTTTTGTAATATTGCAAGCGTAAACTGTAATGAGTAAAAAAAAATCACTAAATATTATTAATTATTATTATTGGAAAAAATATTGAAATATTGTTTGCTGCTTTAAATGTTTTGTAAAGACATTCACTAAAAATTGACTCTACATTTAGGGGTGAAGCCGTATGCTTGTTCCATGTGCGACATGAGGTTTTTCCAACGTTACCACTTGGAAAGACACAGCCTCACTCACACTGGTATGTGTTCATTTGTCCATCCAATTTGTATATATTTTGTGGTTGGGGAACATCAACAATGAAGTAGCTTTTTGACCAACTCGTTTTTTGCATTAGGTATTTTCCGCTTCTTTGATTATATTGAGTTCAGACTACATGATTTTAGCCCTGATTTTGACTCGCTGACAGGTTTTGAGAAATCACAGACAAATGCCAGAATCACAGGCAAATCAGTGCTCGTTCACGTGAGTAACAATTACACTGTGAACTATCAAAGACGCCATCTGAGGGAATCGCCCATGAGCCTCCGACACCCGTCAGATATTTGGCATGCTTAATGTCTGGAGATGTCAGCGATTCAAAATCATGCCGTGTGAAATGTGTTCTGATTGAAAATAACATCAGCGATTATCTACAGCCAATGAAAGAGCAGCATCCACTAGTGTGTGGGTATCTGCAGGCCATCGAGAGGTTGGGGGAGAAATATTATTTTGGGTGTGTTTGCACCCAAGAAATGGAGAAAATACTAGTGTAAATTTGCCAGGAGCACACCGTTTGACGTTTCATCTGAGCAATACCACAACCGGGTCGAAAAAGAAAAAAGTTGAAGAAACATTGCTAATTCCCTTCCCAATAGTCGGGTGAGCAAAAGAAGTAAATTTTCTAGCTCGCTAAAGGCTTCTTTCTCATTATGTAGTTAATAACAAAAGACAAAAGTCACTTATACAGTTGTGAGACGTAGTTTGTGGACCAAGACAGCATTGTCGGCGATTCGTCCTATTATAAAGTCATGCAGTGTAAAACCCCCTACAGCCGATCTATCCTACAGTGTAAACAGCACTGACAGAATGCTACTGCATATAGTCATGCAGTGTGAACTGTGACGCCACTACTTAGAAAATCGTGCAGTCTGAACTCGGCATAAGTCTCATTTGTCTTTGGTGGTGTTTGATTTTTCTGTATATTACATTTTTTTTGCTATCATTTATGTGTTGCTTACTAATATAGCAGTGTCTTTTTAAACATTTTCATACACTGTTGTATTTATTCTTTAAAGTAGGTCAATACAACCCTTAGTCTCAAACCAGGTTTCCGATAGCTGAAACCAAAACCCCAGTGTGCCACTTTACAGCCCGCTCACACCAAGAATGATAGCTGTAATAATAAAGATGTAGTTAAAAGAGTTTAAAATTTAACGTAACGTTTAGTATAAGGATACCTAGTTGATCCAACACATTGCCATAGCCATATCCCCCCGAAACCCTAGATCGGTTTCTCACTGAAGCTAAGCAGGGCTGAGCCTGGTCAGTACCCAGATGGGAGACCACATGGGGAAATTAGGTTGCTGTTGAAAGTGGTGTTAGTGAGAACAGCAGGGGCGCTCAACCTGCGGCCTGTGTGAGTCCTAATGAGTCCTAATAATGAAGGGGACACTACACTCTCAGTGGGCACCGTCTTTCAGATGAGATGTTAAATCCTGACTCTCTGTCATTAGTAATCCCATGGCACTTCTCGTAAAGAGTAGGGGTGTAACCCTGGTGTCCTGGCCAAATTCCCTCCATCAACCCTTACCAATCATGGCCTCCCAATCATACCCATCCACGGAATTGGTTCTATCACTGTCTCTCCGCTTCACCTATAGCGGGTGTGTGGTGAGCGCACTGGTGCTGTTGTCCTGTGGCTGCTGTTACATCATCCAAGTGGATACTGCACACTGGTGGTGGTGTGGAGAGACCCCTCCTCATGGTTGTGAAGCGCTTTGGGTGTAAATCCATGATAAATGCACTATATAAATACACATTACATTACACATCCAATCACCATAATGTGGAGAAATGATAATAAAAATATAATAAGAAATAATTATTATAGGTTTTTTTGTATCTGTAATACACACATCTGTAGCATCTAGCCCTACAGAAGTCTGAAACTTAAGTCTTACATTTGACTTGAAACTCTGCTATAAGCTCAGTCTAACATTGGCTTTTGTCTGAATCAGTCTGATCTGAACAAAAACTGCAGACAGCCTGAATGAAAATGTAAATCCACTTTCGGACAGTAGGTGGCATTTATATAAAGGCTGGAAGGGATTTGCCTCAAGCTTTTCGAGTAGCTAAAATTAAACACACTTTTAATGATAAATAAAATGTATTAATTCATTTTCCTTAGTTCCTTATTTATCAGCAGTGGCCAAGGTGGAATGAACCACCAATTATTCCAGCATATGTTTATTTAATTCCCCTATAGTGCATGTGTTTGGACTGTGGGGGAAACTGGAGCACCCGGAGGAAACCTACACCAACACTTTGAAGACATGCAAACTCCACACAGAAATGCCAACTGGCCTAGCCGAGACTTGACCTTGGTGTAAGGTGACAGTGCTAACCACTGAGCCACAGTGCCGCCCTATTAATAACAATTACTTTCAGTAATTTGTTTAATCCTTAAATCGTTATCTGTTTCATTTGTACATGCAATCTGAAACTAGAGAGACCTCTCATGAATCAGGTTGGGAACCACTGGATGACTTCAAATCTATTATGATAAGACCACAGAGAGGAATAATATCATTTAAAGAATAGAAGCAGCCAATCAGAATCAATGCTGCTTTAACGAGCTTGAGCATTTAAAGGGACAGACGACAGAACTACTGAACGTTATTCTGCATTGATGTGGACGTTAATATTGTTATTACTACAGTATTCATTCTTGGTGAGAACAGGTCTTCACAAATAAGCAGTTTTCATTCCACCTTAAATATACTCTACAAACTCGAGTTTGTATGAAGTCATATACTTATTGCTAAACTTGAATATACTCTGTATTTAACGTGTTTATTGTGTGTTGTGGCATGCTGTGGGAATGAAGGTGTAGTTTGCTTTAATAACCGGTGTTTTCCTCTGACAGGAGAGAAGCCGTTTGCGTGCGACATGTGTGACATGCGCTTCATCCAGAGGTATCATCTGGAGCGACACAAGCGTGTTCACAGCGGGGAAAAGCCTTACCAGTGTGAGCGCTGCCAACAGGTGAGAACACGCATGATGTTTATTAGGACCTGTTCACATGAAACACGGGTGGTGGCAGCAGTTTGACCGTTCATTCGCACCAAAACACAGTAGAGCAATTCCATGCAAATGTCAATCTTGCTGTTACGAACCCTTTCTTTCAAAGACAAAAATAATTAATCCATCAAGGGAACGCAACATAAAGAGTACACATGAATCAAGTTGTCTAACTAAAACATTTATTACAACAACACAAATCAAATCAAAATCATGTGTCACAACTAAGCAAGAATTTATAAAGAATCAAAACTCACGTTCTCTAACAAATATACAGGGAGTGCAGAATGATTAGGCAAATGAGTATTTTGACCACATCATCCTCTTTATGCATGTTGTCTTACTCCAAGCTGTGTAGGCTCGAAAGCCTACTACCAATTAAGCATATTAGGTGATGTGCATCTCTGTAATGAGAAGGGGTGTGGTCTAATGACATCAACACCCTATATCAGGTGTGCATAATTATTAGGCAACTTCCTTTCCTTTGGTAAAATGGGTCAAAAGAAGGACTTGACAGGCTCCGAAAAGTCAAAAATAGTGAAATATCTTGCAGAGGGATGCAGCACTCTTAAAATTGCCAAGCTTCTGAAGCGTGATCATCGAACAATCAAGCGTTTCATTCAAAATAGTCAACAGGGTCGCAAGAAGCGTGTGGAAAAACCAAGACGCAAAATAACTGCCCATGAACTAAGAAAAAAAAGTGGAGCTGCCAATATGCCACTTGCCACCAGTTTTGCCATATTTCAGAGCTGCAGCATCACTGGAGTGCCCAAAAGCACAAGGTGTGCAATACTCAGAGACATGGCCAAGGTAAGAAAGGCTGAAAAACCACCACCACTGAACAAGACACACAAGCTGAAACGTCAAGACTGGGCCTAGAAATATCTCAAGACTGATTTTTCTAAGGTTTTATGCACTGATGAAATGAGAGTGAGTCTTGATGGGCCAGATGGATGGGCCCGTGGCTGGATCGGTAAAAGGCAGAAAGCTCCAGTCTGACTCAGATGCCAGCAAGGTGGAGGTGGAGTACTGGTTTGGGCTGGTATAATCAAAGATGAGCTTGTGGGGCCTTTTCGGGTTGAGGATGGAGTCAAGCTCAACTCCCAGTCCTACTGCCAGTTTCTGGAAGACACCTTCTTCAAGCAGTGGTACAGGAAGAAGTCTGCATCCTTCAAGAAAAACATGATTTTCATGCAGGACAATGCTCCATCACACGCGTCCAAGTACTCCACAGCGTGGCTGGCAAGAAAGGGTCTAAAAGAAGAAAAACTAATGACATGGCCTCCTTGTTCACCTGATCTGAACCCCATAGAGAACCTGTGGTCCATCATCAAATGTGAGATTTACAAGGAGGGAAAACAGTACACCTCTCTGAACAGTGTCTGGGAGGCTGTGGTTGCTGCTGCACGCAATGTTGATGGTGAACAGATCAAAACACTGACAGAATCCATGGATGGCAGGCTTTTGAGTGTCCTTGCAAAGAAAGGTGTCTATATTGGTCACTGATTTGTTTTTGTTTTGTTTTTGAATGTCAGAAATGTATATTTGTGAATGTTGAGATGTTATATTGGTTTCACTGGTGAAAATAAATCATTGAAATGGGTTTATATTTGTTTTTTGTTAAGTTGCCTAATAATTATGCACAGTAATAGTCACCTGCACTCACAGATATCCTCCTAAAATAGCTCAAACTAAAAACAAACTAAAAACTACTTCCAAAAATATTCAGCTTTGATATTAATGAGATTTTGGGTTCATTGAGAACATGGTTGTTGTTCAATAATAAAATTAATCCTCAAAAATACAACTTGCCTAATAATTCGCACTCCCTGTACAACACTAACATAAGACTTAACAACCCAACAATTAACAAAGCGTAATTAAGACTTAAGCGAAAAAAAACAACAACAAGAAACTAAAGAAAATAAATGAAGCCTGATGGCTGGCAGTGAAGTGTCCTCTCCCCGCTCAACGTCGGTCCATATTTAAAGCTAATTTGCAAATAGCGCAACTCGCCACAGGTGCGCAAAGGCGGACCACTCTGGGAAACAAACAGTGAGTGACGTCGTGACACACGCACAAACAGGCAGCAGCCGTAACACTTGCCATAAAAAATTAGGTTTTCACCAACATAGCGAGACCCTTTCTAGTTTTTTTGTGGGGGCTTGTATTTTACAGCACCAAAGTCACACAGGTGCCAATTTCACATGTCACATGCATAACCAAGCTTTTTCCTCATAAATGCAAAACTGTCTAAAACTAAAATAAAATCAATCATGTTGGTTTTATAGAGAGCAACTCTTATCCTTTTCATTAGCATTGTTTCTTTTAGGTTGTGCAGTTTAATTCACAGAAAATGATTTATACATATAATAACATATAATAACGAGTCCTGTTCAATCTGGGCTCAAATGAACCTTGTCGTCGTCTTGATGAACAGCCACAAAGCCAAAAAGAAGAGCAGATTTTACCCTGTGTCCCGTAGTTTTTTACGAGCTAGTCTGAAGCGCGAGCGGATTCGCTTTCTTGCTTTTGCTCGCCGCGCGTCTATATCTGAAATAACAAACTTGTTGAGCTGATGATGATAACGTGCGCTTGATTATTGACGTGCTTTTGAAACCTGATCCTGTCAGAAACTGATAAACGTGAGAGCGACGCGCCAAAAAACAAAAGGAGAAGCCAGAAATAAAGGAGCAGATTATTATTATTACAGCAAACGTGAACAAACTGCCATGTTGAACTATTATCATCACCTTCTGGACTATTATGAACTCTGAATGATGGAGTTACTCTAACAAGAGGCTACACGTGCTGCTGAAGATTACAGACACATTTAATCATGAGAGGTTTGCTGACTGTGGGCTCTATTTCCTGTTGTTTTGAACCTAAATAAGGACTAAATGTCTTCTGTGTGTAGTTTATCTGTAAGTGGTAACATATCAGAGACTGTAAGGGTCTGTATGTGTTCATTTATGTTCATTTATTTATTTATTTTATATAATTACAGACGTTACAGTAGGCTATTTCACACTGTCATTGATCTGCAGTTATAATCAACTCATGTTCATAGTAAAGTTAGTAATAAACATTTATACACAAGTATTTGTGTGTAAAGCATCTGTTTTGTGAGAAGTGCTTCTCATATGATATGTGAGCGACCCGTACAGCTTTACTTTACTATTTTCTCAAGCGAAAATGACGTCGACTGCAACTTTCTGTCGTATACCACGCCCACCAAAAGAGGACCATTGGCACCCTTTTAGCAGTGAACACGCAAGCCTAATAAAGGTGACCCGTACTGTACCAGTCAGTGGAAACGAGCCGCTAGGAAGGGGTTTCGCTATTTTGTTGAAAACTTCATTTTTTACATGGCAAGGTTGACGTTTGCATGGAATTGCTCTATTGTAAAGTGTTTTTAATTAGACGACGACTCAAAACTTATTAGTTTTTGTGTGTGTGTTGTAGAATTTCTCGCGCACAGACAGACTGTTGAGACACCGGCGGTTGTGTCAGGGTCGCGGCGTGACGAAAGTCGAAGCGCAGCCGTGCACTTACACACAGGAGCCTCCGCCAGCCCCCACGCCCACATGGAGCCCCCTGCACCCGGCCCCAGGACGACTGGCTGTGTGACGCGCCCTAAGAAGACAACACATCTTTGAACACCACCACTGCCGAGTGCAGCCCGCTTCCCTCCTCAGAAACACACACGGTTTGACCACCCAGGCTTCTTTTGTACTTTTTGGTAACACAGTTAGAGGGTTTTACGGTACTTTTAAAGAGACGAGGAACAAAATAAACACACACACACACACACACATGCCTGATGTGGGACATATGTTACTAACCAAAAAACAAAAGTGGAACAACCTGTCATATATAAACTGATATACATACACACTTTATGTAAGGGACTGTTTTTAACCCTGAAACACACACACACACACACACACACACACACACACACACACTCATCACACATCCACAGGAAAACATTTGATCTGATATTGTAAGTGTGTGAATCTGAAAGATGTGTATATCAATGTGTGTAACAGCTGGTTTGTTCTGTCTTTGTCATACAAATCTGACTAGAAACCATGTTTGATCGTCAATTCTCCAAATCAGAAATGATAATTTGCATAAAGATGAAGCTTATTTTAGGACCAGATTGTTTTTGGAATATTTAGCATATTTTAGGGTTGTCACTGGAAAATCGGCACCAATCGATACTGTAATTTTAAAGACGTCTATTTCCCGCTAACATTTGAGCGTGTTTTTAAACAGCTGATTTGCCGTTGTGTTCACATGCTCAACAGAAATGACTGTGATTGGCTGTGAAGGTCATCAGTTCACCAAACTCACCGCTGTTTACTGACTGTTTACACTGGAGCATTTTAAAGCTGCAGATCTCTCATATGTCAGCTTGTAGACAAACCAGCTGATCAACATGACTTTAAAACGCTCCAGTGTCCCTGTATCTGTGGTTACACTCAGTGGTGAGTTTGGTGAACTGATGACCGTCACGGCCAATCACAGACATTTCTGTTGAGCACGTGAACACAATGGCAAATCAGCACCGTTTAAGAACGCGCTCAAATGTCAAGTGGATGTTTTTAAAATTTCATTTTCGATTGGTACCGAATTCCAGTATCGTGACAACCCCAGCGTATTTGATTATTACTGAGATAAATAAATATGCAGTTTGGTCTCAAATATGAATAATCAGATAAATGCATAATCACTGAAGGCTTTTAAAGTTTGCTCTACTGCCTTTTGGAAATTATTAGTGATTAATATACAGACAAAAACTCTACAATTATTAATCAAATTAAGTTGTAATCTTTAAATGTTTCTTAAAATGCTTACAGTTGCATAGAGCAACGGCTTTAGTGCAGTAATTATTGTTTTTTGATAATAAACAAAACATAACTGACTATTATTTTAATAAGGTAATAAACAAGACTAATAAATAGCTTTTACATAATTTTGCTTGTTGATAATAATTAAATTTAATATTAAAAATGAAATGGTCCTAAAAATGGGAATTTTCTATGTGCTAATATGTTCATATTTTCTGATTTTGGATGATATTATGGGCAAAAATGTGAGACTAATGTTGACTACATTATTGAAAACATCCAAAAGACCCACATCATGTTATGTACAGATTTATATGTGCGACATATTCCATCTTGTGGCCTTAGGATGTGCTCACTTGTGTTCTATATTTTAGTTTAGATTTTTTTTTTGTTATGAAAAAGATGATATACTTTTTATTTGACTGAACTGCCACAGGTCAGAGAGGCTGCCTTTTAGTTTTGTTTCTTTCCAAAGTCATGTAAAGGTTGTATTGCATCGTGAAGGAGCTCAGCTGTGTTGCTTCTCTGTGGATGTAGATTTGTGTTTTTGCTGTAATCTCTGCGATGGAGGAGTTTGAGCAGTGTTTTATTTTTGTTGTTTTATTTTCTCATGCGTGACATTATGCAACGCCTTCACTAGACACAAACAGAGCAAAACACGCTGATGTTTCTGTTGCGCCACATGATATCAGTTTATTAACTTGTCATATTATCTGCTGTTGGACGAGGCTCTCGGCTGAATGGACTGAGTTGGGCATTTGGGACGTCTGCTGTTTATTGACTAAAGATTGCTGCATTTTTATGTCATGACTGAATATTTTTTCTTTTTATTGTTACACGTATGTTTATATATAACTGAACTGGTTAAACCTCTTAGTTCTATAGCAACAAACTTTGTGTATCTTAAGGACCTTTTTACTCTAATATAATTTTAAAACACTGGAGAGATACGTGTGTGAAATGATTATCTATAAATGGACATATACAGTTCACAATGTATGTCTATGTTTGTGTGTGTGTATCATTTCATATATAGACTGTTCACGGAGGTTAATCGTGCATACATATATAGACATATTCACATACATGTATATATCAAATTATATACAGCATGCATGTACAGCGAGGAAAGTAATGAACATGCCATGTTTTTTTCCTGGGAATAATATTTCTAAAGGAGCTGTTAACATTGAATTGAAGCAGATTTTGGTAAAAACCCAAACAATAGAAATATAATTATAAGCTAAATCTGGAAAATGAGTTGTGTGGAATTACAATGAAATGACAGAAGGAGAAAGTCCTGAACTGCTGAAACGTGTTTAATACTTTATATAAAAGTGTTTATTGGTGCTGTCAGATTAAAGACGCCTCTCATATGGAGAATGAAGTCACATGCATTGCTCAGGCACAGACTTCAACAGAGTGTCTAAATCTTGATGGTTCTGTGAGTCTCATCTATCAAATCTGAGCTTTATTCTGTATTCTCCATTGGATTCAGATCAGGTGATTGGCTAGGCCATTCCACAGCTTGAGTTTCTTTCTCTGAAAGCATCTGAGAGTCTCCTTGGCTGTGTTTTGGATCATTGTCTTGCTGAAATGTCCACCCTGGTGTCATCTTCATCCTCCTGCTAATGTAGATGTTGATTCAGCTGCTATTCATTTACACTGAGGAAGGGCAGAGGGTTGCTGGAGAACTACTGAGAGATTTCAGCTGCTGTCCGGGCTTTCACTGCCGAACCACACCTCCCTTTCCTCATGTGCTCAATACTTTTTCCCTGCGTCATCTCGTTTTATTATGCATAACTTCATTTGTTAACTAATTAAACTGGTTTTCTTTGCATATGTGGATCTCTTTGGTTGTTACCAACATCTGTCGAAAAAACTACAAGTGAGCAGCACCCTTAGAAATATGTTTACTGCACAAAATGGTGATGTGTTCGATACTTTTCTCCACTGTATATGTATATTTCTATATGCATGTATGTATGTATGTGTAGGTAATAATATACATATAAACATGCACACAAACATACACACACTGAACATACAGATCTTTAGCCTGTAGTTAATAGAATGAAAGCCTCTCTCCAGTATCTATTGGGAACGATATTACAGTTTGCATACAAGGATATCTGTCATGAGCCTAAACTGTAAAGAAAGAAGCAATAGAAGTCATAGCTTCAAATCATTTTGGGAATTTTTTTGGAAAGATGAAGAGACTGAATCAGTAGTGATTTATAAAAATAAATAAAAAAGATGAAATATGTTTTCTTAATTTGATGCATGACACTGAATTCCTTTCCCAGATGCGTCTGAACGCAAAAGAACATGTTTGTTTGTTTGTTTGTTTCTTTAAAAAGACTTCTGACCAGTGTTTCATTTCATAGTTTTATTTGTGTGGAGAAGAGAGGGGCTTCCTTTATGCATAAATAAAATACTAAATAAATTATGTGGTTTTCATATTTTATTTTAGGTCTTGTCATTTTATTACCAGTTTGTCCAGATCTTTCTTGCAACTTTTAATAACCTTTTTGTTTTACAAATAATATTTTAATTATAGTTAAAGTCAGAATTATTAGCCCCCCTGAATTATTAGTTCCCTGTTTATTTTTTATTTTTATTGTTTAACGGAGAGCAGATTTTTTCAACACATTTTTAAACACATTAGTTTTAATAACTCATTTCTAATAACTGATTTCTTTTATCTTTGCCATGATGACAGTAAATAATATTTGACTAGATATTTACTAGACATTTAAAGGCTTAACAATAATTCATATTTTTTACAATACAGGGAGAGGTAAGTTTACGGTTTGGGTAGGAATAGATATTAATAAAATACAATTTAATGGGTATTTTAATAAATAATATAAATAATTCTCTGTATAATTACTGTTTTTACATTATTGTGAGGGTTTGGGTAGGAG
>CAIGQZ010031698.1:2410908-2443223 GCA_903798205.1 Danio tinwini | reverse complement strand
TATCTGTATAATTACTGTTTTTACATTATTGTGAGGGTTTGGGTAGGGGTAAACCTTAATAAAATACAAGTTAAAGGGTATTTTATCAAATAATATGAATAAATATCTGTATAATTACTGTTTTACATTATTGTGAGGGTTTGGGTAGGGGTAAACGTTAATAAAATACAATTTAATGGGTATTTTAATAAATAATATGAATAAATCTCTTTATAATTACTGTTTTTACATTATTGTGAGGGTTTGGGTAGGGGTAAACGTTAATAAAATACAATTTAATGGGTATTTTATTAAATAACATGAATAAATATCTGTATAATTACTATTTTTACATTATTGTGAGGGTTTCATTATGAGACGATTGAGGGACTACTAGACCAGGGGTTTCCAAACTTTTCAGCCTGTGACCCCAAAATAACAATGCCAATGACTCGCGACCCCCAATATTCTCTGAGGTGGTTATAAATTATTAAACCTTGCGCACAACTGCACACACATACCAATAGGCCCAAATCTATTCATCGTTTAATTTTGGAGAACACCACTTGGAGACCATCCTCCATGTTCAGTAGTGGCCTGTATTTGTTTTTAATTTACCAGTGTGCCGTTAATGTGTCAGAAAGTTTAATCTGGTGCCATAAAATCAATGTGCTGCATGTGATACTATTGCTGTGCCTTTAATATAAAGTAATCACCCCAGGGGTCGCAAAAAAATTGAAAGGCTGATGGCTTTTTATTTGCATGTTGTTGTTTTTTTATGTTTATTATTAACATGTTAACAATGTTACCATTAACTACTATTTGTACACCTAGCAATACCTTAGCAACTAGTACCTAGCAATGCCTTAGCACCCGCCTAGCAACACCTTAGCAACCACCAAGCAATGCCTTAGCAACTAACTAGACACTCCTTAGCAACCACTCAGAACACCCTAGCAACACCTTAGCAACGACCTAGCAACACCTTAGCAACCACATATCAACGTTTTAGCAACCGCCTAACAACCACTCAGAACACCCTAGCAACCGCTCAGAACACTCTAGCAACCACCTAGCAGCACCTAAGCAACAACCTAGAACACCCTAGCAACTGCCTAGCAATGCCTTAGCAACTATCCAGAACCCCCTAGAAACCATCTAGCAACATCTTAGCAACCGCCTTGCAACGCCTTAGCAACTACTTAGAACACCCTAGCAATCACATAGCAACAACTTAGCAACCCCCTAGCAACACCTTAACAGCTACCTTGAACATCCTAGCAACACCTTAGCAACGACCTAGCAACACCTTAGCAACCACCTAGCAACGCCTTAGCAACTGCCTAACAACCGCTCAGAACACCGTAGCAACCACCTAGCAGCACCTAAGCAACAACCTAGAACCCCCTAGCAAACATCTAGCAACACCTTAGCAACCGCCTAGCAATGCCTTGTCAACCACTCAGAACATCCTAGCAACCACCTAAAACACCCAAGCAATGCCTTAGCAATTACTCAAAACACCCTAGCAACCACATAGCAACAACTTAGCAACCCCCTAGCAACACCTTAACAGCTACTTGGAACACCCTAGCAACACCTTAGCAACCACCTAGCAATGCCTTAGCAACTGCCTAACAACCGCTCAGAACACCCTAGCAACCACCTAGCAGCCTAAGCAACTATCCAGAACCCTCTAGCAACCATCTAGCAACGCCTTAACAACCACTTAGAACACCCTAGCAACCACATAAAACACTCAAGCAACGACTTAGCAACTACTCAGAACACCCTAGCAACCGCCTAGCAACACCTTAACAACTACCTGGAACACCCTAGCAGCCACCTAGCAACACCTCAGCAACGGGCTTGCAACCACTCAGAACACCTCAGCAACCGCCTAGCAACGCTTTAACAACCAGTCAAAACACCCGAGCAATGCCTTGGCAACTGCCTAGCAACCACTTAGAACACCCTGACAACTGCCTAGCAACACCTAAAGAACCACTCAGAACACCCTTGCAACACCTTAGCAACCATTCAGAACCCCCCTCCCCCCCATCAACAGCCTAGCAAGAAACATGCCAATGCGTACTAAACATGCTAACCTATATGTAGTTATGACCGTTTCAAACGTCTTTAAAACTACTTCAGTTATTTAAACTTCAAAACTTCTTCAAACTTTCAGACGAGGCTCTCTCAAGCCACCATCAAGTTTTTCTGCAAACTTTACTTTTCTAGTTCATATTAATCATCAAAACTGAGTTACCAAAAGCAAATATTTGATCTGAGTCTTTCCATTTTTGTCAAATTACACGATGTGAAACAGAAAAAAAAATGGCCTCTTTTTTCTGACATGTTTATATCTCAGTGTCTTGTCTGTTTTTACGACTGTAATCTGACTCCTCTTCTGTGTCCAATCAGCGCTAAGGACACAATTCATCCTATAACAACAAATCAAAGTGCGCCAATAAGTCTCCCAGTCGGAGCTCAGCCAATTGGTGGCGAGCTTTAAATCACGCACGTCTTGCTGGGGGCCAATGGCAAGGCGAAGGCAATAAATCTGCCAGAAACAGAAGCTGTTAATGGAGATCTGGAAGAGGAGAAACTCTGAAGGTTTGAGCAGCAGCAGGTTAAGGTTATAACTCTTCCATGTATTGATTTTTTTTTTTTTTACATTTGTGTAGCTCTACTGTAAAATGAATATGTAATAATTTGTATTCACGTCACATGATATTAGTACAAATTACATTTTTTATGGTACTAAAGGTTTGAGGTTATAAATTCCAGAAATCAGAGCTGTGTATAGATAAACAACTGAATCTACTCAACTCAAAAAAGAAAATCAGCTATTGTCTGTATGCCTCAGCATTCTACACAAAATGTTATATAAATTAATAGTTTAATTGACTGATTGAATGTTAAAAGAACTTAAACATACAACTATTACTATAAATGTAGTAGCAGCGTTATTCAAGCTTTAATGAATTATGCTTGCTTGTTTTGTTAGTATCTTAAAATATTATTATTATTTGTATTTTCTTTCAAATTTCGATAAAAAGTTAAAATATTGTGTGTCGTTATCAGTGGTGTAAAGTAACTAATTACTCAAATGACTGTAATTGAGTAGTTTTTTTCAGGAATTGTAATTTACGAAGTAGTTTTAAATGTGTGTACGTTTACTCTCCCTTGAGTACATGTTTAGTGCAGTATCTGTACTTGTACTCCACTACTTTCCTTCAACCTGCAGTCACTACTTTGTTTCTTGTCTATGGGGATTAGAAAAATCAGTCCTGTGATTCCTGTCCAATCAAATCGCACATAGAAGATAAATCGCCTCATAACGAACTACCTGAAGACATGGTGATTTATAAACGCAGCAAACTGTTTGAAAGCATTAAAAGTGTCCATGAAAATGTTCAAAATCTTTACACACAATGACCCAGAGACTGTTTAGATGCAGGTCACTGATGTGAAGATGATGGATGTTTACTGTATGACGACCAAACGGGCCTTAAACACCCAGCAGCCACAGGACGTCAACATGACATCAGATTGACAATGTAAACTAACGTCATGGACGTTGCATTTTTGTTTTGAAAATAAAAATCGGCTAGACGACAGAACTCAACGTCAGGCCGATGTCAATGTCCAATGTCCAACCTAAAATCAACCAAATAACAACGTCTAAGGATGTTACAGCTTGACCAGACATTGGATTTTGGTTGCCATACCTGACAAATAAATGTCAGTATGTGTCGTCAAAATGACGTTGGTTTAAGATTTTGGCTCAACGTTGGATTTTGGTCACTTTCTAACAACATAAAATCAACCAAATATCAACGTCAATTGACGTCATTATTGGACATCAAAATAATGTTGTGCTTAGACGCTGCCTAGACCTTGAATTTTGGTCACCTGACATTACAACCTAAATCTAACTAACATTAACGTCTTATGACGTCTTGTGCCTGTTGGGCAATAACTAAATGCACTACAGAATGTTACGTTTACACACTTCCACAAATAACATTGTGAAATGCATCAGCTTTTCACAGCGTAATACTCACTACTCTTGAGTACTTTTGAAAGGGCTGCTTTTTACTCATGCTTTGAGTAATATTTACAGCAGATACTTTTACTCTACTTGCACTACATTTTTAGGCAAGTAATGGTACTTTTACTTGAGTATGATTTTTCAGTACTCTTTCCACCACTGGTTGTTATTTTTGTCAAAATGTATTTGCCCTCATAATTTTTTATCAAAATACCATACCTGCCTCTTGAAATGACTTCTCTTCATTTCAGGTCACATGGAATTCCTTTAGGGCGGGGTTATCAGTCCTTCAGGGCAGTGTAATATTGTAGTGGGCTATATGCATTGACTTTTCATTTTCAGTCAGCCAGCCCAAGCGCTTTTAGTGAACTGTCTTTTCATTACTAATTCACCACGTTTAAAATCTCTTTTCTTTAAAAATCAGCGATCTTCACTGCCGTTTTCCCCTATCATGTCTTTAAAAGCTGAAAATGTATTTTCAATATGTAGTGACGACACTACAGTTTACACGGTCTTTCATCTTGTTTTATGCTTAAACAACTAACTGATTAATTAAGTCCATTTAACTAATTGTATTTTAATTACATTACAATGTCGGTGGTCCAAAACAGGGATGTCAAACTTAGGGCACACTCACACTATGCTATCTGAACTGTGCCAAGGTGCGTTTCCCGGATCGTTTGAAAAGTGTGAGTGCTCTGAATCAGTTAGCCGGCCCTGGCCCGGTTGAAAGAGGTGTACCAGAGTGTGGTTCACTTGGGCTTTGGAGCAGGATGCGTTTAGTGCGAGTGCAAAGCGCGCCTGAGCCCGAAACCAAAAATGAGACGTGACTTTTAAGGAACTGTTTCATATAAGTTTGTTAATCATTCTTAATTTTCAATGAACGCATTCACTGCGCTTCAGCTGCACCTTCAGCAAACCACCTAATACGTGGAGCACAAGGACTTTTATGATAATTTATGAGCATCAAAAGTGGTGGTTCTGTTCGGCAACATATTTAACTGTGTCACTGCAGCCCAAACAAAAAAAATAATACAAACTGATATAACTAAAGCAATCTCCATTGTGCTGAGCGAGAGCGCTTCTCTTCCTGTTAAACTGAACAGTCGCATCATCGATGATGTAATCGTGCTCAGGTTCGGTAGGTAAAAATGCAATGTGAGTGCAGGCCGAGGGGGAGAGGGGAGGGGGGACAATCGCACTTCGGCACGGTTCAAGGCAACTTTACTAATGTGAGTACGCCCTTAGATCCTGGAGGGTCGCAGCTCTGCACAGTTTAGTTCCAACCCTGCTTCAGATGTACCTGCAGGTTTCAAACATGCCTGAAAGACTCAATTAGTTTGATTAGGTGTGTTTAATTAGGGTTGTAACTAAACTGTGCAGAGCTGCGGCCCTCCAGGAACTGAGTTTGACACCTGTTCTCTAAAATGAACCTTATAAAATTGAAAATAGCCGCAAAAACCTATCATCAGGATCTTACCATTGGCTGAAAAACACTAGCTGTGCATATAGCCCATTGAGAATTTATATCTTTTAAATTACATTATAAAATGATTTTTTTAGAATTATTAAACATCAGATTTGTGAGATTTATACTACAGATTTTGAGATAAAACGCCATCAGAATTGCTAAGTAGTCTTTGGTTTAAACTTAGAATTCTGTTGGAAAAAAACAAACAGACAATAGGCCTGTTGGATGTAAAATAAGAATTAACGAATAAAATAAGAGCTGGAAAATATTTGAGAAAGTACGAGGAAAGAATAGCAAACTTGTGCACATTTATTATTTTTTTTAAATCTCACAGCAAGAAGGTTGCTGGTTTGAGTCCCGGCTGGGTCAGTTGGCATTTCTGTGTGGAGTTTGCATGTTCTCCCCGTGTCGGTGTGGGTTTCCTCAGGGTGCTCCGGCACAGAAGAATTGAATAAACAAAATTGGCTGTAGTGTATGAATGTGTGTATGGATGTTTCCCAGTACTGGGTTGCGGCTGAAAAGGCATCCACTGTGTAAAATATATGCTGGATAATGATGAATAAAGGGACTAGGCCAAAGGAAAATGAATGAATGAATGAGTAAATGGGAATAAAAAGGGATACATAAAACAGTGGAGTACAGAGTTCATTCATTCAATCATTTTCATTTTGGCTTAGTCCCTTTATTAATCTGGGGTCACCACAGCGGAATGAACCACCAACTTATCCAACATGTTTTATGCAGCATATGCCCTTCCAGCTGCATCTCATCACTGGGAAACACCCATACACTCTCATTCACACACATACACTATGGACAATTTAGCTTACCCAATTCACCTGTACCACATGTCTTTGGACTGTGAGGGAAACCGGAGCACCCGGAGAAAAGCCACGCTAACACGAAGAGAACATGCAAACTCCACACAGAAATGCCAGGAATGCAGAGTTATACAAGGGAGTTAACAACAAAAATTAATCATGTACATTATGAGCTTTGACATTATTATGTATTAAAGGAATCATAAAAAATGTTTAGATCAATGAAAAATAGTTTACAGTAGTGAGCATACATTTGGTTTTGTGAATGTAGTACTTTCCAAATAGCATAAGGATTTTTGTTGGTCCATTTTCGATAATCCAGCGCTGCAATCCATTAATAAAACCATTGTATCTGGTTGTTGATGACTTTATAGTACACTTCAAAAAGTAGCCTAATATAAGGGAACTTGGGAACGAAACAGTTTTGTGTAACTGCAATTGAAAAATAAATGGAGAATTTCTGGGTCCACTTTACAAAAACAATACAATTCAATTCAATTCATCTTTATTTCTATAGCGCTTATACAATGTAGATTGTGTCAAAGCAGCTTCACATGGAAGTTTATAGTGAATTGAAACAGTGTCAGTTCAGTTTTCAGTGTTTAAGTTCAGTTCAGCTCAGTTCAGTGTGGTTTAATAATCACTACTGAGAGTCCAAACACTGAGGAGCAATTCCATCGATGCGCAGCTCTACAGATCCCGAACCATGCAAGCCAGTGGAGACAGCGGCGAGGAAAAAACTTCACCTAGTTTTAACTTTAATCTAGTTTTGAAGAGTGAGAGTGTGTCTGAGCCTCAGACATTATCAGGAAGGCTATTCCAGAGTTTAGGGGCCATAAATGAGAAGGCTCGACCTCCTTTACTCGATTTAGCTATTCTAGGTACTACCAGAAGCCCTGAGTTTTGAGATCTTAAAGAGCGGGTTGGATTGTAGCGAGACAAGAGGTTGGTTAGATAAACAGGAGCTCGATTATTTAAGGCTTTATAGGTAAGAAGCAATATTTTAAATTCAATATGAAACTTAACAGGCAGCCAGTGTAAGGAGGATAAAATTGGGATGATATGATCATATTTTCTAGACCTGGTAAGAACTCTGGCAGCTGCATTTTGTACTAGCTGAAGTTTGTTAATAGAGGATGCTGGGCAACCAGCAAACAGAGCATTACAGTAATCCAGCCTAGAAGTCATGAAAGCATGAACTAGCTTTTCTGCATCTGAGATGGATAGCATACTTCGCAATTTAGCAATATTTCTTAGAGTATTAAGAGTATTTTCACAAGAGTGAAAATCCTTCCTTAAACTTACTAATAAAATCATTGCATGGATGATATCTATGTAACATTTAAAAATGTGTTGTTGTTTTTTACATGGGGACAATTGTAAATTCATTTATATTTTATATTTTTAGTATTTATTTGTAGAATTTATTCATAATTTCATGTTTTTAATCAATTGATATGAATCATAACAACATAAACTCGCTATTTCTGAAGTTTTTTCTTTTTCTAAATAACAGTTTTTAGCATAATTAAAACCATTAAAGCTCTATGTTTAATTGGGCTGAGGACAAGGACAATGACAGGGTTGCACATTTGTAAAGTGTTATAATAAAGAACGAAAATCTGAGAACCAAATGAATGACATATTCCTTTACAGAACAACTCACAGAAATTTAACCATCAGTCATTTTAGACGTTTTAGTTATGAAATACTTTTTATTCACTGTATTTAGGTTATTTCAGAGACAGATAATGTACGTTTCTGCAGTTAGGATTTTCCTAATATAATTTTATTTATCCTTGATAGAAAGGCCATTAATAGTAAGCTTTGGAAGAAAAACAGATACATGGTTATACATCTGTTCGATTTTAAGGTGAAGTAATTTTGGGAAGATAAATCAGTGTTATGTTAGTTAGTTTGTGTCGCCATTTTCTCGCAGGAAAGAAGAAAGGGGACGTACTTTGAAGTGAGTGACGCACTTTGCACGTGACCTGACGTCGTGCAGCCAGCAGCATGCCACCCGCCATTAAACCAAAAAAAGAAAAGGAAGAGGAGTCTGCTGTTAGTCTTCGGGTGAACGCCATGTCCAAAGAGGTACAACTCAGTACTATGCTCCTGACTGGTAGATTATCTAATAATGCTTAGTATTTATGTTGCTGTTATATAGTAGCATCTTAAAAAAACATTTAAGTGTATGTGAAAGGGTGGGTTTATTTTAAAAAGGCCGAATTTTCGAGGCTTCGTCTCGTTTCTTTGTTCGCCGCAACGCCTAGAATCGAATCACGAGCAGAAATTCGTTTTTGTTCGTTTTGAAGCGTTTCAAACTATAATTTTGCAGTGATTTTGCTAATATTGTTGATTATGTTGACGTATTTTGTCGAAATGTTTGTAAATAAGTGGTTTTCATATGTGTTGGCGGTGTAGGCCGCACGTTTCCGGATGCGCTGCGGAAAAATATCGAGCGCGTGTTAGCGTTGCAGTTTTTAATTTCAAATCTTGTTAAATTTAGCATAATTTACCTAGTAAAATCTAGTTTTTAAGCTTAATTTAAATTCTAGTATGCGCGTAAGTATGTGTGTAACGCGTGTACATCGGGAAAACGCCCACATACTGGCTTAATTGGTGAATATAAGACCTAATATATAAATAACGTCGTTTAATATTTACTAATGTTATATTTTTTTTCCACAGCAACAGACCCCTCGCGAGCCCGAGCAGCTCCGAAAGCTGTTCATCGGGGGCCTTAGTTTCGAGACAACAGATGAGAGTCTGAGGGCCCATTTCGAGCAATGGGGAACCCTCACAGACTGTGTGGTGAGTCTATCTGCATCCATTCACATGGTAATGATGAACGAGAATAGCATATGAAAGCAGCTCATTGTCATTACCGCTCACAGGTGATGAGGGACCCCAACACAAAGAGGTCGAGGGGATTTGGCTTCGTCACCTACAGTTCAGTGAGTGAAGTAGACGCAGCGATGGACGCGCGTCCCCACAAAGTGGACGGCCGGGCTGTTGAACCCAAGAGGGCCGTGTCTAGAGAAGTATGTTGTTTTGAATGTGAATTGGGGTGAAGTTGTATATAAGAATATTCATGCATTCTGACTTTCTCTTTAATATACTTTCAGAATAGTATTTTTTTGCAAAATCTAAATGGAGAAATCATATTAGCAGCCAATGACCAACAACATACAATATTGTTCACAGTCAATTAAATAAAGCTAATGTTATTTTTGGCTTATTTAAATGCAGTTTCAGACTTAAATATTTAAAGTAACATGGTAAAAAATATAGAGACCCTGTCACTAGTTATGGCTTTTCATAAATGAATGAATGTGCGAATATAAAAGCAACTTTACCTCAGTTGAATGCAGCACTATTCCAGTTGTGTAAAATCAAATTCAAGTGTTTACTACTAAAATCTACTGTAGGTGTTGTGATATTCTGTATTAGTATGTTTTTGTTTACTGTTGCACCATTTATTTGGTAAAATACAGTGAAGCTAAATATTACTGCAATTTCTATTTTATTTAACCCATTTCTATGCAAATCTGAATTTTACATTTGTATTTACTTTTTCACATGCTTTTATCCAATGCGGCATACAAGTGACTTTAAAGAAGCACTGCAAATAATTAAATTAGTGAGTTAAATGGACTCAAATGAGAGTAAAGGCATACATAATGTTGTAAAATATAATTTTAAGCATCTATATTCCAGTCTTCAGGGTCACATGATCCTTTAGAGATCTTTTTATGCTTATTTGAAGGACATTGTTAATGTTAACCTAATTGCTAATACTGGTTTTGTAATCAACGTTAAAAAGTGATTGAAATATGAGCATTTTGTAACGCTTTGAATGCCTTTCCTTTAAAAGTAATTAGGCATGAGACGATAACTGTTTTCAAGGTATACAGCGATTTGGAAAAGTCAAGGTTTTAAAACCGCCAAAATTTTCTGTAATATCACTCCTAAGCTGTGTAATCATTTTTATTTACTTTTTTTTTTTTTTTAGGACAACCGTATCTTCAGCATAAAAAAGTGTCCAATGAGGCTGTTTTAAATTGTAAAGAAATCTGTGCTTTTGAAACGAATGAAGACCGCAGAAGTCAATAACTCATGACATGTTTACTGCTCCTAAACATTATAAATCTTTCAAAAAATAAAATGTAAACGTAGAATAAGTTTTAGTTTTTTACCCAAACATTTAAAAAGAATATTTTTTTAGAGCAGTGAGCACAATATCCAGATACCTTGAAACCGTGATATTTTTATCCAAGGTTATCATACCGTCAGAATCTTATACCGGCCTATGCCTAAAAATAATATGCATTTGTTTTCAACGTTTTAATAATCGTCCATGTTTCCTAATCATCTAGCTAGCATAGTATAACTGTAATATTGACAATGGAAATTCAGCCGTGAAACAGAATTAAATTGTATTTTAAAATGGTCACATTACACGTTTTAACTTTTTTTTTTTTTAAACAAATTTAACATTTCTTAAATGTTTTGCTGTATTTTTTTAAAATGCAGTGCTTTTAAGGCCTCCAAGAATAGCTTATTGTAATTATTCTAATCTATTGACTGTTTGTGGGTATATTTCTTATATAAAAACATTAAATCTATACATAATATGAATTGTTCATTATGTGATTCCAGGACTCATCCAAGCCAGGCGCTCACTCCACTGTTAAAAAGATGTTTGTGGGTGGAATCAAAGAGGACACAGACGAGGAACACTTGCGCGAGTACTTCGGTCAGTTTGGTAAGATTGACGAGGTGAACATTATGACTGAGAAGAACAGCGATAAGAGGAGGGGCTTCGCCTTCATCACCTTCGATGACCATGATGCCGTCGACAGGATTGTCAGTAAGTGGCCGCCACACGATTGTGTTCCTCATTTGGACCTAAAACCAATTACTACTACGTGTTTTAATAACACATGGCATAAAAGTAACAAACTCCATGAAATTAGCTTCATTGTTGGTAAAAGAAACCTCTTTAAATTTAGATTGTTTTTAAACACTGCAGGGTGACACTAGTTTTTAATACTTGGAGAGGTCCTCCCACATGCTATTACTAAATGCACTTTAACTATGAACCATGTTCTGTTAGCTTGTGTTGGCTTTAATTCTATGTGGATTTTATGTATTCAGATCGTTCTGTTGAAGCTATTTTCAACACTGTTAATTGAAAAATACATTACACAAATACAAGCGTATTACATAAATGCATTTTTTTGAGCATTTAGCAATAATAAACGGTAAAACAATAACGCTTATGTTATCTTGGGGTTGTTCATCCACAATGGGATGCTTTTGAATCTATTTGGCCACAGCGTTCTGTTTCAGCAAATGAGATGATTTTTGGTGGCATCTTATTTTGGAAGAATGCTTTGAAAGTTTAAAAAAACTCAACAATACAATAGACAAATTGGCTACCCTTTCGTTATGTTGGTGGCTGGTTTTGCCCCATTAACTTCCATTTGTAATGATATTTTTAGATTGCAAATCCATGACACTATATAATTGTTTTCTTATGCATTCATATTTTTTTCACCCAAATCAGTGACCTCATGAACTTAACTATTTTTTATTATTTAATATTTAGTAGTTTTAATCAGGGCTGTGGTTAATTAACAGATTTGCAAAAAAAGAAATATTTATCATACGTTTTTACAGCAGTTTAATTCAGTGGGTGTTCATTTCGAACATGACTAAAGGCTAGAAAATTTGAACAATACGCAAGGGTTAATATAGCTCTGCAGTTTAGTTCCATTTCTGCTTCAACACACCTTTAGGCTTTTAAACAACTGAAGGACTTAATTAGTTTGATCAGGTGAGTTTAATAAACCAGTGTTTCTCAACCATGTTGCTGGAGGACCACCAGCTCTGCACATTTTCCATTACCCCTTAATCAAACACACCTGATTCAGCTAATTCAGAAACTGAAAGACCTGAAATGGGTGTGACAGACAAAGCAGACATCCAAACATTGCAGTGTTAGTGGTCCTCCAGGAACGTGGTTGAGAAACACTGCACTAAACTGCAGTGTCCTCCATGAACGGCGTTTGACACCTATGATATAATGTATATCTGAATTTTACTTTTTTCTCACCATAAAAGTAGCTATGGAAGCTGGTGTTGTGTTAAACAATCACCCATTTTCAGCCCCTTTTTTTAATGTAAAATGTACGTTTCTTTTGTTATAATCTCAATCTGTGTCATTGATCCACAGTTCAGAAGTACCACACAGTGAACGGCCACAACTGTGAAGTCAGGAAAGCTCTGTCTAGAGAGGAAATGAATAGAGTGTCGATGAATTCACGAGGTAAGACTTGCACATAAATGTTGTAAAGTGTAATTCATACACCATCAGTTTATGGTGCTGTTTTCATATTCCTGTGTTTTCTTCTGATCAAAATTCTTTTGACTGCCTATTTTAGGAGGCAGAGGAGGCGGCGGCGGCAGCGGTGGTGGTGGCGGCAGCGGTGGAAACTTTGGAGGAGGACGAGGTGGTGGTGGAGGATACGGAGGTATTTAAAAAAATATATATATCTACTGATTATCCTGTCCTTATATAATGCAGAATTATTTATTATTATTACAGCAGAACTCTTTAACATTAAGTTTTGTTTGCTGTACTGGCTCTAAAATAAGTGAACATTGACATTAGGAAAATATGCCTTGTCATTAGTAATTAACTAAAATTAAGTTTATTAAAGGCATAGTTTACACAAAAATCATAATTCTGTCATTTACTTTTGGAAGAACGCTAGAAACCTAAAACCTTTGACTTCCCTAGAAGTTTTTGCTACTGTGGAAGTCTGGTTACAGAAGAAACCACTTAAGGCTAAGTTAATGACAGCATTTTCAATTTTAATTGTATAATTAATATAGTTTAACATGTTTTTTTTATATTGCAGTTTTATACTATGCATATGTTTGGTTTGTTTTCAATATATGAATATGCAGAACTACTGGCCTGCAGTGTTTTGAGTTTTTAATTCTCTAATGCTGTTTAGGTGGATATGGAGGAGGTGGTGGAAGAGGAGGCGGTGGAGGATACGGTGGAGGCGATGGATATAACGGCTATGGTGGAGGAAATGGTATATCAACAGACAATAAAAGTAGGATTTACAGTAGTTCACTGAGGTGTGGCAACACACCAAGGTTGTTTTAGTAAAGATATTTTTCAATAAAATTCTTTAACTAAAAATAGTCAAACTAAACGCAACTGTCAGTGATAAACTATTTTATTTCACTGAAACAAAATATAATTTGCAAAAAAAAAAAATCAGATTTTCTGATTAAGCATCAGTTCTGTAGCCGACAATCTGACCTGCAGCTGTTTATAGAAACTCTTTACAGGCAAATACATCAGACAAACACGATTACATAACATCTTTTCTATATAAGCAAACGTGTTCTACAAGTAAATGACACATTTTGTCTAAATATTAAACATGTTTAACAATAATAATAATAGTAGTAGTAATTTTACTCCTGTCAATGCCCATGTACTGTGTGGTTTTGGTTCAGTGTCTGTTCAAACAATTATTTATTATTTTTATTTAATAAGAGGTTTGCACAAGAGTTAATGTAAGCTGTTAAACACTAAACTGTTCTGTGAACTCTGCTAAACTAGAATTGCTAAAACTAAATGTATAAGAACTAAATAGAAATTGTTTACAAAATATAAACTAAATCAAAGCAACAAAAATTATGAAAATAACTAAAACTAAACAGAGATGTATAGCAAATTTAAAAAATACGATGAAGTAATTTAAATGTGTAACTATTATAACCTTGCAATACACTAAACTCAACATTCAGTTTCGTTAAACTAATTTTATCATTATTATTTTATCATAATCAAAGTTTAACAAACACTTGATAAATTTGGTACAACGTATGGACTTGCTCTCTTCTAGCCACATGCACAAGGGAGTGCAGAAACCAGAATAGAAAGGGGGGCTAGTCTAAAATTATAGAAATATGTAAGACACTTAAGGCCTCATGTCTGACCCTGAAGAGCTAAACAGAAGGAATGAACCTCATAGCCATGCCCACATATTATGCAACTTGCAATATTAAGATTTTCTGTCATTAAAAAAAAATTGGCAATACTTCACCATACATTTCTAATAAATCAATTTGTAAATTAATAATTTTAGATTCAATTGGAATGACTGTAGTAGAGTGCATAAAATATCAACTAAATCCAAGCATGGATGAATGCAGTAAGCAAATATACAAGTGGAATCAAGCAGTATTCATGTACAGACAATAATCAAATTTACAATAAAGCTGTATAGTCTTCACTCTATAAATAAAGAACAGTTAATCTTAAGCTATAAATGTAGTAATTCCAAATGCTTTAAACTTGCTTAATGCTCACACAGTCCCAGGCCTCATCAACAAACGCAATTGATGAACTTTATTATGGTTAAACTGAAATAGACTATAGTCCTGACCCACAATACACATCCTGCTAAATCAGTACGTTGTGCAGTGGTATGACATTTTATTTCACCGTATGAGTTTTTCCATCTCCTGAAAATGTACAAGACAGCTTTTATATAATAAATAAGCTTGAATATTTAAGAAAATTACTTGAACTTATTTAATTGCTTTGCATCTTATTTTAACCCTATAACTATAGTAAACAATATATGACTTTAGATGGACAACAAATTCCACTGTCCTAATGTGGACAGACCTTTCTTAAATAACATCTACTCACAGATATTATAATATATACTGTCACATGAAATTATCACGTAAATATGTACACACTGAGGAAATATGTTTGTTTTTTTTCTTCAACAATACAAAATATAAACGATTACAAATCTTTTGTAGGTATTGAAACTAAGTGATCACTTCGTTGAAATATAAAGCAATTGGCAACACTGCCAGCCTGCCATGCCCACTTCCATCTTGCAGTATACACAACTAAAAAATACATATTTTACAATATACCTTTCATTCTGCTATGGACCATTTTAATGTTGTCGTGTCATTGCCCCATGAACATTTCCTCTTATCAAACAATTTCATATCTGTGATGAGAGGTAATTCAGTCGTAACTTATTGTTAAAACAGCTGTTATAACAATATTTATCAGTATGTGACTCCTTTGGATTTTTGAAAGCTTTTAAAAATGTAAACCAGGAAATATGTTGGGACCATTGTTTTTGTTTGCATCCCTCAAATTGGCCTGATATGCTAATTAGCCTGGTTTTGTTTTAACTTTTTGTTAGTTTGTCTTTGATTTCACTACAAATGTATCTTAATCTGTTTTTATACTGCCCCTGGTTACATGCATTTTTAGTAGTGTATTTTTTAACTTCCAAGTAAGCATTGAGTATTGAAGTAAAGTTTAAATATTTGATATTTTGGCTATACCATGTTTAATGTTTAGTTCATGCTTTAATTTTGGACAAACTATGCAAAATACACTACAAATATATATTTTTAAAAGTCTATGCTTTAATTTTTTCCCCCTGATTACATGCATTTAAAAAGTTTGAGTAGAGTATTTTCAGCTTCTAAGTAAGCGTTAATGAGCATTGTTTAAATGTTTTATATTTTAGCAATATTTAATGTTTAATTTATACTTTAATTTTGGGCAAACTATACAAAATGCATCATGTTCCTATAATTGCTATGATGTTTGATTAATCTGTTTATTATTTGCTCATCAGGCGGCTATGGTGGAGGCGGCCCTAATTATGGTGGTAATCGTGGTTATGGCAGTGGTGGGGGTGGTGGCGGAGGCGGTGGCTATGGAAACCAGGGTGGAGGCTATGGTAGTGGCGGCGGCTATGATAACTACAACAACAATGGTGGTGGTGGAGGAGGAGGAGGAGGCAACTTTGGAGGAGGTAAGTTGCCTCCATTTTGTACTTTTGTGACCTGAGATATTATTCCGAATGCATACTGTAAGGATATTCTTATTAATAAGATGTTTGAGGCAAGTAAGAGTTTAAAGAATCACTAAATTTTTGCAGGAAACTTCGGAGGTGGCGGAGACTACAATGACTTTGGCAACTACAATAATCAATCTTCCTCTAACTACGGCCCAATGAAGGGAGGAAACTATGGCGGCGGCGGAGGTGGTGGTGGAAGGAGCGGAGGTGGACCATATGGAGGTGAGTGAATACTGTAGTTTTGTAATGATATGTTCAGAGTAATACAATCACATTCTTATGATAAACTAGATGTTCAGTATTTGTGACTCTGTGCCTCAACGTTTTTTTTTTTTGGAATTGAAATGTGCATATGTATACATAATATTGATATACATTGTTGGGATAGGATGAACAAAAAAATCTGGAGTCTGGTTAAAAATAGTATTGAGAAAATGCCTTTTAAAATAGTCTAGATTAGTTTTTAGCCATGCATATTACTACTTTTTCATGCTAGGACTTTTACAAAGTTAAACTAATGTTAAAAATGATCTTAATACTTCGAAGATTTTTGGCTTAAAAGAAATATCTTTAATTTTGATAATGTTTTGTTGGCTTTTTCTACAAATATTCCCATGCAACTTAAGACTTTTGTACCCAAGGCTCCCATTTATTGTCTAAGATGATGTAACTGCTGTTTAAATGATGGTTGTCTCAAACTTCGCATAAATGCTTCTAGAGTTCAAAAGTATGTGCGTGATTAAGATGCAGTTATAAAGAACCTATACAGTGGTCTCTCATTATTCGCGGGAGTTACATTCTAAAATTAGCCCGCAATAGGTGAAATCCATGAAGTAGTCTGCTTTTATTTTTTACAATTATTATAGATGTTTTATGGCTGTAAAACCCCTCACTTGGTACACGATCTCAGACAAACACACTCTCTCTTGTTTCTCTCACATTTCTCTCTTGTTTTAATGCCTATCTGAGAATATAGTTTAGTGGGGGGTTTTACAGCCATAAAACATCTATAATAATTGTAAAAAATAAAAGCAGACTACTTCATGGAATACACAAATTTTATATTTTCCATACAAGCTGAAGCTGATCGAGCTGTCAGTTATTTTCACATGACTCGCAGTGCACTCGCGGCATTAACTGGGTGTGTCTTAAAGGTGCAAGCTGTGCACCACCATTGGAAATGATGTGATATGGGAACGGCCCCTAAAAGGTTGCCGTGATTAGCAATCTCCAGCAGTTGATCTTCTTGGACATATGGTAGATTCACCTGATTTGTTGATAATTGGGTTGCGGATCCATTCCTTGGCAGTTTGTCTTCATGTCTAAGGGCCTTTTTCCCTTAGCAAAGAAACTCTCCAAAGACGTCCGTTTCTTGCTCATTTGCTGCTTGTGGGTTAAATTTGGGTGCTTAAGTGACCAAAATCTAAGTGAGAGAATACGGTAATTTTTCAAAGACTTCTCTTTTTTTTTTTTTTTTTTTTTTTTTTTTTTTGAACTTTCACACTTGGATAATAATTAAAATGGAAATAATTAATAATTTCTTGGGTGGCCCGTTGATTGAGGACCACTGGTCTGCCTGATGGCTAATGCATTAGGCTATTTCCAAAAATTTCGTTAGGGCACTTTTGAACAATAGTCAGCAAATGTTCATTGGTTATGGTCCTCTTATAGGTGGCTATGGAGGAGGCTCTGGTGGAGGCGGTGGTTATGGAGGAGGATCTAGTGGTGGTGGTGGTGGAGGATATGGCGGAGGCTCTGGCGGACGGAGGTTTTAGATTCCGAGGTAAGAAGTGGTCCTCTTAACGAAGAGACCTCTGAAGTTTGTTTTTAGCTCATCCATGTCCAAACATCAGATAAGATGCGTAACCTAAGCAAATGCTAGCCCGTAATGAATCTTCAATTGGTGGATAAATGAGTAAAAACCATTGAGTTTTTCAGTGCAGGGGAGATCCAGCAGCAAACCTTCAAATCTTATTAAGCTAAGATCCAGACGAAATGTAGATTTCTTTTCGCTCTCCAAAGCTTGTGGCTGCAGCACATGCAGACTGATCCTCTCAATGTCCAAACCATGCAGTCTTAGCTGACCTGAAGGTTTGCTTCTGTGCTTCTACTACTCATTCCCCTCCAGTTCAGCTCTTGATGAAGACAAAGCAAGGATTGCAAAGTGTAACTGAATTTATGTTCCGTATTGTCCAACAGGCCACAGTACTTAGAGGAGAGCCAGAGAGAGATGACAGGGAAAGGAGAGAAGCAAGCAGGTTTACACCTAGATCTGCCCAGCCAAGCAGTGTGGTGGCGATATTAACGTCTGCCACATGAAGAGAACGTGTTCAATAGGGGAAGAAAAAAATCATGTGGGAAGGACGGGGTGGGAATGGGATTTTGGGAGGGGGGGGGAGAAAAAAAAGGAAAGTTTCAAAAGTACTCTTGTCCTGGAAAGACATTTACTAGTTTGTAGTTTCCCTTTTTTTTGTCTGTGAAGTGCAAAGCATTCCAATGAGGTTTTATGCAGGGTTTAACTGTTGTGTTGGCTTTTCTCTTGAACCAGTAGGGTGTCTGTCCTTTTTCTTTCTTTGCTTTTTTCTTTTAAATGTAAACAGTCACCAATCAAGATGAAATAAACCGCTCCTGTTTTTTTATTTAATTGCATTGGTCAGTGTTTTGATTTGATTTAAGTCACCCAGTTGCACAAATGACCAAATTTTACATCTCCGCAACAAAATCTGTTGGATATTTAGATGACGTAGACTTGAAGCGATGCTTTAATACGATTTGGTTGCTGCAAATTTAGATCCTAATGGTTTGTTTGAACATCCATGTGAAATTACTAGTAAAGAAATTCGAGTTTAACTTGAACAAAAGCTTTGGATGGCTTATTTTATTCTGTAATTAGCACACGTTATGGTGTTTTTGCAACATGTGGGTAGCAAAGTAGACCAATGATGATGCCTTGTTTGAGTGAATGAATATCCCTAAGAGGATTTTAGCAGCTCTCCTGAAAGGCCAGAATCTCTCACATAAGCGAGCGGTCAGACTATCCCATCAAGTGCCAGCAAAAGATTCTAGCCGTCTGGAGGAGCCAGCTTAAAGAGCCTAGCCAAAGAGAAGAGACTGTCCATCGAAGAGAGGCTAGCCATTGGGATGAGCCAGCTGAGAGGCTAGCTTATTGGAGCCGCCAGCAGTCTTATTGAGAACAGATGGTTGCTCTTGTGAGACTAGCGAGAAACAGCTACCAAAGTAAGGCTTTTAACATACCAGACTGGTAGGTAAGAGGCGCATTTTAGTTTCTCTTTCATGTGAAATATTTGTGCTCATCACAATTAGGAGTAAACAGTGTAAAGATTTTGTTGCTTGGTTGTTTTTTCGTGGTTGTGGTGATGAAAACATGACTGCCGAACTATCACAGTGAGCTAATTATTTGCAACTGTGTGTTTTTAAAGTAAGGTTCGGTTATCTAAATTTGATGTTCTTAAACTAGTCTTCTGTGTCAGTGGTGCATGAGACACTTATGACTTCAGACGTTCTGTGCTTGGTCTTTTGTGTTTTTCTCCTAATGTTGATTTTTAATGCAATTTGTTCTTTTTCCAGGGATGTAGTTGCTGGATTTTATGCCTGTGAGACACAGCAAAGTTACCATGGGCTGGTGGTCTTGAAGGTAAATGCTTTTTTTTCATTTTATTAAAGGGGACCTGTTATACAAAAATCACTTTTATAAGGGGTTTAAACACAGTTGTGTAGCAGCACTGTGTGAATACAAGCAGCTTCTAACAGTAGCAATAAATACATTTTATCACACTTGATAAAAACAGTCTGGAGAAACACTTTGGCACCGTTTACACTGCAGATCTGCAGATCAGTTCCTGTTTTGTGACTATCCAATTGATTTATTTTTTGATGTCATGCTCACATGTAGGGCTGGGCTATATATATATATATATATATATTTAAAATAAAAATATTAAAGCAGCTTTTCCACTCGTGCCAAACCTTTTTACACTGTTAGACAATTGTGCTAAAAGATTCTGTGTTGACGTTGCGGCTCTGTTGATGAGCTACCACAGCTGGCTCTGTCACTAGGCTGCGCGCGATTTGGTGCCAGGCGAAAGTATAAATCCGACACTCGGGGCCGGCGCGACCGAATAGTGAGCGAAAACCCTCCCGGTCCTCACTTTCATCCGCGACACCCACCCCCTCCCGGTCCTCACGTTCTACTTCACTTTTGGGTTGAGGGCATTCGCCTAGACTAGAGCGCCAGTTCAGCTTGCTCCGGCCCTGATTACACTATATACATTACACAATAATAAAATAGGCTAAAAGTTTTTTTCGTGAGGGCTAGAGCTTAATTAATTTGATTGACATGTAGGCAATGAGACCTTTACTTCGCCTGACTGCGCGTGAGTTTATTGCATGCTGCGCTGTATTCGGTAGCACAGATCGCTCTGATCTGGGTGAGAACTTTACCAGCGACTACCTGCTGCGCATCGAATCAACAACATTTATCCATGGAACACGAACTTGCAGACTCTTTGAACAACGAGGAAATAATTGCACCTAATTCAAAGCCCAGATGTCTGGTTTTGTATTTTATACCTGCGCACCACCTGAAGGACGGTTACGGCGTGTTGTGAATGTCGGCTGTCACTGCAGAAAGTCAAATCTTTCTTTAATTTGGACTTTTGCTTGAAAGCTTTACGGGGTGGCACAGTAGCTGTCCAAGGTACTGTAGCTATGAATTAAATCATAACCCAGATATGCACCAATAAACAAGTAAAATAAATGAATTAATAAAATAAATATGGATTCTTAAATGTCGGTATTGGTTTTACTCCAAAAAAACATCAATACGTTTTGACAAATGTTTTATAAAAATAGAGCAATTTTCAACATTTCAGCTATAGGCTGTTATACCATTCAGTTAAATATACGATAGACATTTAAATATAGATAGATATGTAACAGGTTTCTGTGGGGTTGATTATGGTGAGATTTAATATATACTGGGTGGTGTAGCTATTCACAAATATTTTCTAAAACGTCAAGCAGGAATTTGTCTATAGGAATGTAATTGGTCAAGTTTTAGCCTATTTATGTATGTATGGCCATTAAAAATACATGTTGCTTAACCAGATGGTTTTTCAAGTTACTTATAAAGAGATTGTTGCTTCAGTCATGTTTTTATGTTTTAAGGTGACTGTAGTTACACAGTAAAAAATAAAATAGAAAAATCGAAATTGTGAAGTGGTCAAACTTTATGAAAAAATTCTAGATTTTATTATTTTTTTGCCATATCGCCCAGCCCTACTTGCATGTTTTAAAAGTGGCTTGTATCCGATTGTCTGTATTTACACAGCACATGGCAAAGGAGCAATAACCAGGAAAAAAAAAGAGCGGGCGCTGACTGACAGCAAATAAGAGCGTGCCTTTTTCTCTGTTCCTGTATGTTGTTGTTTCACTATAGTTTGACAAAAGTTCTCATTTGGCCAACTTCTTTAAATTAAGGCCCTTTTAAACCAGTAGGCATTTTAACGTAATGTCCATGGTGTGATTTTTTTTTTTTTTTTTTTTTTTTTTTTTTTATGCACGTGATGTATGCAATAAATTTTATATTAGTTATTGGTTACGTGGTGGATATTGAGCTGTCTCTCTTTTGTTAACATGTTTAAATACTTGTGCAATATGATAATATATAAGCTTTTTTTATTTATAGATTTTTTTTTTTTAGTCGTGTATGACATTTAAGGTTTGATGAAAGCATTAGACTTGATGTCATTCGCTATGGTTTTGATGCGCGACTCGCATTGACCGATGAAAATCCAATCTACCTGCTTACACTGCAGACACGAGTGCACAGATCCAATTCAAATCGGATAAATTTCCACATATGAACAAGGCCTGAATCTGATTGGAGTAAATTAGTATCCATGTGAAATTTCTTGTTTTTTCCCCTGCTTACACTTAGTTGCAATCAGAATTATTAAACCCCCTTTGAATTTTTTTTCTTTTTAAATGTTTCCCAAATGATGTTTAACAGCGCAAGGAAATTTTTACAGTATGTCTGATAATATTTTTTGTCTGCTGGAGAACGTTTTATTTGTTATTTTGGCTAGAATAACAGCAGTTTTTAATTTTTAAAACAAAATTATTAACCCCTTTAAGCTATTTATTTTTTCCATAGTCTACAGAACAAACCATCATTATACAATAACTTGCCTAATTACCCTAACCCGCCTAGTTAACCTAGTTAAGCCTTTTAAATGTCACTTTAAGCTGTATAGAAGTGTCTTAAAGAATATCTAGTCAATTATTATTTATTGTCATGTCAAAGATAAAAAATCAGTTATTAGAGATGAGTTATTAAAACTATTATTTTTAGAAATGTGTTGAAAAAAATAAACAGGGGCTAATAAATCAGGGGGTTAAATAATTCTGATTGCAGCTGTACGTGGGCTATATCCGATCTGAATCATGGGGAAAAATCGGAATTGAGTCTCTTGAACCATACAGTGTAAATGCAGCCTAAAGATGTCTTTCTCCGTTTGTACATGTCATCAGAGGGGGAAAGCCCCGCCCACTGTGACCATCTTTCCCTCATTAGCATAAACGGCCCTAAGTGAGAGCTAGGCCCACTCCTAATTCTACACCTTACCTTCACGTAAAAGCGCAAAACGAACGGTAGTGGTGTCCCAATTCTCTTTAGCTTGAAGGTGTAGTGCTAAGGGGAAGGGCTAGATACCCCTTGAAACAGAGACTTTTCAGGACCACAAGAAACAAAGGGGTAAGAAATTTCCCAGAATACACCAGCTACAACGACAACATGGTTGCACATGCGAATAGGAGATGCACAATTTTATTACATTTTTTTGGTCATTATGAATTTACTAACAAGCTTATGTCTTAATACATTCATAACGGCATTTGTGTTTTACTGTCATGCTTTAAAAAAACACAAATAAAAACTAAAATAATTTATAATCCATAATAACTCCTGTACAGCAGTCCCACAACATTCTGACACACAATGACACTCGAATACCCTGTCAGAAAAGATCGGGAATGAGCTTTTTACAGTGTCTGCTATAATGTTAATGTTGTTTTTGGTGTGTTTACAGATGAATATGGCCACGGTGTAAATGCACAGTACAATTACGATCTTATTGCCACATTATATCATTATGATTACATAATATATGCCTTCAGTGATTTCCTAAAGATAAATACAAAAAAATAAAGCAACTTGAATAATAACTACAGCAGTCGCCATCGTCTGGTCTCATATAAAGCAATAGATCGCAATGACTTATGCAGGTGCTGTAGTGCTGTCCCATTTCTTGGGGGTAAATTTTGAAGCCCTTCCCCTTCACGCTCTGTTTCAAGGGCTAAAGGGAAGAGATGGGGGTAAAAAAAAAAAGTATGATTAGGCCTTATTAGAGCCATTAGAGTGTTTGAGCTGCTGAAGATAATGTCAGCATAGACTAAGAGGATTATAAATGTGGAGAGTTAGATTAAGCACAAATAAACAGCGACACAAGTCTTTATAGACTGACGCATCCTGATAGGTTTTCACTTTTGCACAGTTGGTAGTCTTGTTTTTGAATTCGCCAATATGCACACAAAGGCATCTGTAGCTCCGCCCTCTTCAAAGAGCACAATCTCATTTGAATTTAAAGCGACAGTCACCGAAACACCACAATATGAATCCAATCATAAAAGGGTCAGTTTCAGAGGGTTATAAAACATTATTCGTGCTGTATTTTGAGCTGTACCTATTCGTCTGTCTGTCTGAAAAGGCTTAATTATTCCTTTCTTTTCTTCTAGGGTGGCTAAAGCCTGTTCAAACACATACCCTGAATGAAAAAGCAGCTACACAAGCTTTTAAACATTGCACTCTCAATGAGACCTGTGCTGTTTTACCCGTGATTGAAGATGGACAGAATACTTGAAGTGGTATGCTTTATAACTGGTTGTTTTTCATATGTATTAAATGTACCATATGTAATATCATTTCTTTAAGTGCTATACATTGTTGACTTGTGCTTGCGTTATCCCAAATGTTAGGAAGAATTCGGAAAGGTTTGTTAGATCAAGCGTGTTCCTCTATTTCCAGTTGGATACACAGTCATGCCTTTTGTCAATTCATGCCCTCTAGTTGTAAAAATAAATAAATACTGTGTCTTTAAGGTATCATGTGTGTCTGAATGCTTAATGCCAGGTTAATGTAAGTGCATTTGTATGTTTAAAGCTCATTGCACTCTTACTCTACTTTCAGGTTATCAGAACATGGAGCAGAAGTAGCTGCTGGACAGCATTTTACAGTCTTTTTTAAGCTTGTACTTTTTACTGCCTTTTAATAATAAAAGTTACAAACATTAAGTATTGCCTGGTATGCCTAATTGATTGGTTAATGCATTGTTAATGAGTGGATGTCCTCTTTAATCATTTCAGCATCTCCGCTATCATCCGAGATTAAAAGCAGATGTTATCAGCCAGAGAAAGTGTTTTAAAGTTGAGTTCAATGGGAAACATTTATAAAATGACTAAAAATAAAATCTTATAAGCATAACATTTCTTTATTCAAAATAAAAACATGCCCCTCTGCTTAAAATTGAGACCACAGATCATCTCTAGTAGGATCTCTGAATTATTTTGACGGCTACCATCTTCTGGAGATTTTGTCGATGTTCAGTCTTTGCTCTTATCTTTTGGTTTTATTAATAAATACCTAGACGGAGGACACTGATGTTACAAATACTATGAAATGTTAATGTTTTCAGTATTTTATTGGGAAAGTGCTTTAAGAGGAAGGACTTGAGAATAAAACAAAACTGATTTTCCAGTCGTAGATGGCTGTGAGCTGACAAGCTGCAGGTTTTTCTGCAGATACTAGATTAGTAAACTGGAATGGGTTACTCCTTGCAAACATTGGTACCACTTCACAATAAGGTTGTATTAGTTCAGTGTTTCTCAACCACGTTCCTGGAGGACCACCAGCTCTGCACATTTTCCTCGTCTCCTTAACCAAACATGCCTGATTCAGATCATCAGCTCATTAGGAGAGACTGAAAGACCTGTAATAGGTGTGGCAAAGGAGACATCCAAAACATGCAGTTCTGGTGGTCTTCCAGGAGCATGGTTGAGAAACACAATGCATTTGCTAGCATGAACAAATATTAAGCAATACATTTGTTACAGTATTTCATGTTTGTTCCATTTAACTAACCTTAGTTAATGGAAAAACTTTAAGTTAACTCGAGCTGCATTAATGTCAACAAGCAGGAATTTGGAGTTTAATGCATTTGTAAATGTTGAACTATGATTAATAAATGCTGCACATTTATTGTTCATTATTAAGTCATGTTAGTAAATGCATTAACTTATAAAACCATATTGTAAAATTTGACCCAAACATTTTGGGTATTGTTAAAAATTGAGTATGATTTTACAAAGTAGAAATGATGTGGGTCGTTGTATGAAAGTGAAAAAAATAATTAGTTTTTAGAATATATACACACAACTACCTTCTATTTTAATCTGACGAAATCTATGCAGATGTGTTAAGATTTAGATGGTATAAAATTTCCTTACGAGGATGAGGTGAAAGCAAGATGATTTTCTTTTAGTATCCTCATGTTTAAACCATCCCGGTGGTCTGGAGGCCTGAACTTTAAACAACATCCATATTCATCCTCCTCCCCTGTTGGGTGAGAAATTAGAGAGAAGCTAGATGGAGCAAAACAGCCGCCCGGACGACCAGCAGGCTTGTATTTCTGTCTTGGCTCTCTGTTATACTGTTGCAGAAGGCTGAAATAATACACTGCTTAAATCAAATACAATTTTAAAAGGTTTGCATATGGTCGTGTATTTAACTAGATATTTTTATAGGCCTGCAATTAATGGATATTCCTCCAAAAATAAGACCTATTATTGTTTATTTTGAAAATAAGTGGCAAGAGAAGGTGAGATGCATTATAAAATAGTCTGTATTGTGTAAATTTGCGTTTTTAAATTCATTTCACTAATGTGATATAATAATATTAAAATGTTCATATGATTTATTTACAATACAGTTTGTAAAGTAATGTGTTCTGTCTTTTGCTAGATATATGAGAGACTTTTACAACATAAGTGGATCTAATTGGATTTGCATTGTAAACATTAAATAAAAGAAAGATGTATTATTTGTACATTTCATATATTAGGTTTTTAGTTATGATACTCCTAAAATCATTCCACATAAAGCTGCATATTTTATTTATATATTTTTTACTAAATTCTCAGCACAAATGGCAAAAAAAAGTTCATTCTGAATGCAGAAAAATGCTGATTCTGTCTGGCCCTAAAGTAATGTGTATATAAAGGTGAAGACCCCACTCAGTGTTTGTTTTGCACAATTCCCCTGACTAAAACACATTGTACTGGACTGTCCTGTGTTTAATGACTGCTGAAAGCTTTTTTTGATAAGTAAAATGAGCTCTCTTGAGGACATTTTTAGCAAAGTGTTACCAGGATTTTTTTTTAAATCAAATATTAACGCTTAAAATCTTATTTCATTTATGTATTAATTTGTTTTTAATTGTATACTTATTAATTAAATGTTCTTTATGAAAATAGCCTCACAGTTGCTGACATGGCATTAAATTAAGTACAAAATCCTCATCAATAATGAAGGCTACAAAGGCAACTGACTGTGTAAAGCCACCTAAAACAAAACAAAGATATGATGTATATGCCGAGTTCAGCGGCTAATCAGCCGGAATCAGCTGAAGTGAATTGACGGTGACCAGCAAGACCTAGCTGTCACTCAAGTGGCCACGCCCTTAATTATGCAGACTTAATATAACTTAATATAAAAACGGATGGGTTATAATAAAAATCACCCCCTCGCAGTTATGATGAAGGGTAATATTAGCTATATACACCAAAATAATTTTTTGTACCAGGCTGTAAACACCTTTTTTTCTGCTGTAAATTTGGCCATTTTAACAGTGGGGTCAATAGAAATCTGCTCTATTATGGAGCCAGGACTAGCGGATTTTCGATGAATTGCAGTTTCAATTACTAGCGTATTTGCGTCACGAGGGAGAGCGGGAGGTTGCCGCTTGTTTTTAACCAACATTTTTCAAAATATCTTATTTTGCTGACAGAAGAAATGACTTGATAACGTTTTGAAACGCTTGCGTGTGAATAAATGCTGATAGGCTACTCTTTTTTTTTTTGAGTGAACTGCGCCCCTTTAAGTTTCTATAGCAGTGCTTCTGAATATATGTAACTCATTAAATATGCATATGAAATTAATCTTACAACTTTTTAGGAGAAATTAAAATAGGACAACTGTTAAATAATAATAATAACAATAATAATAATCTTATAGCAATTATTTTTGTTTGCTAATTTTCTTGAATTGGTGCAGTGTCGAGCTAATCTTGTTTTTGTTTTTTTTGTTTTGTTTTTTGGTCTTGTTTCTAGAATTCCTAAATCTAGAAGTATTTTCTAGACAATGTCATTTAGACAAAGTGAATGTTCTCTTAAAGCAAGAAAAACTATGTAGTTTTACATTGTTAGGCTATTTAAGTTGTTTTAAGAGAAAACACACTTAGCCTATATTTATGAAAAGAAAACAATATTTTAATTTGTCTAGAAAATACTCGTTGATTTAAAATTCATTAGATATTGGAACTTAAAAACAAGACAAAAAACGTTTTGTGTTGGCCTACGTGTTTCGGTCCATCTGTTTCCTGTTTGAAGTGGGCAGAATCAGCAGGAGACCGGAAATAACCCTGTCACCTCAGCGAGACCTTACGAAAACAGGAAGGAAAATTCATCACTGACAAAAGGTAAACAAAAATAAGGTAAAAAAACAAACAAACATACGTGTAAATGTTTGAATGAATTGAAATGTTGAATGTGCAAACTGTGTTTGAATGGAGATTTGAGTGTGTGAACTGGCATGAGTAGGCTTTGAGTTGAATAAAATTCATAGATATATACAATATGTAAATATCTATGAATAATATTGAGTTAATAATAATTGAATTAATCTGAATTCACTATTTAACTCTATTGAGACACTTTAGTGACGTGTTGATTTGAATTAAAACACAAAAGCGTCACAGATTTGGAAACTGGAGTAATATTTTTTATTTTTAGCCGATTTAAAGTTATTTGTTTTACGGTTTTTACAAAAGAGAGATCAGAGCAGCGTCAATCTCGCAGCATCATGTATGTCCACACGGTGGCGCCAGTAATATTTAGCTTATAGACCATTTCAATGTGGCCATGTCATTGGCCTATAAACATTTCCTGCTTGTTATCAAACTATTTCATAACTGTAACAAGAGGCACTTCAATTATAACTTAATGTTAACCCTGCTGAAAAATCCAGCTTAAACCAGCCTAGGATGGTTGGTTGGTTTTAGCTGGCCATTTCCAGGTAGGTTTCCAGCCATTTCCAGCCTGGTCTTAGCTGGTCAGGCTGGGAGATGACCAGCTAAAACCAGCTTGACCAGCCTAGCCAGGTTGGGAGCCCAGCCAAAACCAGCTATGTCCAGCTTAAACCAGGCTGGTCAAGTTGGTTTTAGCTGGTCATTGGCCAAAACCCCTCTAAAACCAGGCTGGTCGACCAGCTAAAACCAGCCAAACAGCTTAGGCTGGTTTAAGCTGGATTTTTCAGCAGGGAAACAGCTATCATAACATTATTTATCAATATGTGGCCCTTTTTAGATTCTCTGAAGCTGTATAGAAATTAAAAATGTAAAACAGGAAATACACTGAGACCATTGTTTTTGTTTACATCCCTCAAAATGGTCTATAGGGGGAAAAAATGAACCCGAGGTTTATTTATCACATTATTTTTAAAGGAATGTTTACTGAACTATACCATTGACAAAGATGAATAAATAGTGTAACAGACGTATTGTTATTTTGTTTTAGTTCATATTAACTAACGTGCTAGTTAATATGAGCAAAAATCATTATATTTAACTAATCATATTAATTTAATATTATAATATTATTATGTTCATACTAACTAACACGTACAATAACTAACATGTGCTAATGAAACCTTTTTGGAAAGTGTGACCTATGAAATAAGAGCCAGTAGGGGATAGGGATTTTTTTTTTTGCTCATCAGGATGCAGGTTTAAAAAAACAAAAAAAGCTTACAAATACATGTATACACTACCTGACTAAAGTCTTGTTGCCTATCCAAGTTTTAGGAACAATAATTTGGTATCAGAAGTGGCTTATATGAAAGGCAAAGGCCTCTAGATGACGCTTATTTGAGCACAATAAAATATGATCATGCCTTGATTATGAATGATTTCATTAGGACAGTAAGGTCTGACTTTGCCTAGACAAAAGTCTCATCACTGAACCTTCAATAATGTCCAGTATAGAATATAAAGTGATGCTGCAGTGGAAACAGAATGAATATTGTGTCTGACTCCATCATGAGCTTGGAGGACTGCATCCATACATCTCTGAATGACTCAAATCTCTTATTAATAAAGTCATCTGGAATGGTGAAGAAAGCGTTCCTGCAGGACTCCCAGAGTTCATCAAGAGTCTTTGGATTCCCCTTCAATGCCTCCTCCTTCATCTTACCCCAAACATGCTCAATAATGTTGATTTCTGGTGACTGGGCTGGCCAACCCTGGAGCACCTTGACCTTCTTTGCTTTCAGGATCTTTGATATGGAGGCTGAAGTATGAGGAGCGCTATCCTGCTGAAGAATCTGCCCTCTCCTGTGGTTTGTAATGTAATGGGCAGCACAAATGTCTTGATACCTCAGGCTGTTGATGTTGCCATCCACTCTGCAGATCTCTCGCACACCCCCATACTGAATGTAACTCCAAACCATGGTTTTCCTTCACCAAACTTGACTGATTTCTGTGAGAATGTTGGGTCCATGCAGGTTCCAGTAGGTCTTCTGTAGTATTTGTGATGATTGGGATGCAGCTCAACAGATGATTCATAAGAAAAATCCACCTTCTGCCACTTTTCCAAATGATCAACTAGAAGTCAAGTTATTATCTGTTGCTCTTACAACTGGGGCGATGACAAGACTTTTGTCAGGTAGTGTATATATATATATATATATAAAAAGAAAGATTTTTTTTTTGTCATATATTGTTTTATATGACTAATCCAGAATAAAAATACATTCTATATTTACCCCTGGACATGCATCATATATTGCATAATATCTGATTATACTTTGCACAATTACAGTAACTATGAACTTGACTTGCTTTCTAATCCATCCTCATTATCTGAGGTTACTGTAATCCGCCGCATGTGTGATTACATTTATAATATTATTAAAGGGCTATTTCTTTAAATACCGATGTAAATCTTGTTGTGAATGTGATGCATCATCATTACATATTTCTAATTTAATATTAATTGCATTGTAATTATTCATATCCGTTGGGCTTATGGCAGTGTAATGCAATAGATGGAGTTATTATAAATGAGACGACCGCTCTTGTTTTTGTCTTTGATTTTAATGAGTGGAGTCACTTTGGCTTCATGTTTAACCGTTTAGTAACATCATGCTGTGGAGCTACTGGTTGTGCTCACTCCTTATGCAACTTTAATCATCGTTTCTGTTCATAAAGTCAATGTTAGACCTTTAGTTTTCATTTATACCTTATGCAGTATTTATTTATGAGCTAAAGAGTCTCTCTTATATACAAAAAATGCATGCAACTGGGATTTAAATAAGAGAATATATGGTATAAAATTATACATTTATGTATGTTGCATATATTTACATACATGTAAATATGTGTATATATAATTTATAATAGGTCAATCTTGTACACTCTCAGAAATAAAGGTATGTGAGCTGTCACTGGGGTGGTACCTTTTCAAAAGGTAGACATTTGCACTTAAAGGGCCCATATTGGTACCTCGAAAGTATACCTGCAAATTTTAAGAGGAACACATTTGTACATTTTAGGTACCAATATGTACCCTTAAGATATTAATACGGACCATTTAGGTACAAATTTGTACCTTTTGAAAAGGTACCACCCTAGTGGCAACTCGCATACCTTTATTTCTGAGAGTGTAGGATGTACAAGACCCATGCCAACACGGGGAGAAAATGCAAACTCCACACAGAAATGCTAACTGACCCAGCCGGGGCTGCAACCAGCGACCTTCTTGCTGTGGGGAAATTGTGCTAACCACTGTGCCACCGTGCTGCCACGTATTAACTTATATTATTCAGTTATAAGTTAATGATATTATAAATTATTATTATTAACTTATAGTTATTGATGCAGTTTGATCTACCAAATTCTTTATAGCATAAAAAAGCATAAAGCATAAAAATCTAAAAACATGTATCCATAATTTGAATATTTTTTATTCAGTATCATAAAAAGGGGTTTTTCTTTAAAATTTAATTCTCTTCAGCTCACCAAATAATTTATTTATTTATTTATTTTGTTTATTTAATTATTTATTTTATTTGATCAGAAATACAGTAAAGAAATTATAAATTAATTGTGAAAACAGAAATTAAAAGATGCTTTGCTCAAGAAACGTTTCTTATTATATTATATTATATTATATTATATTATTCATTCATTTTCTTGTCGGCTTAGTCGCCACAGCGGAATGAACCACCAACTTATCCAGCACGATTTTTACGCAGGGGATGCCCTTCCAGCCGCAATCCATCTCTGGGAAACATCCACACACTCATACACTACGCACTACTACATATGCACTACTGCAATTTAGTCTACCCAATTCACCTGTACCGCATGTCTTTGGACTGTGGGGGAAACCGGAGCACCCGGAGGAAACCCACGCGAATGCAGGGAGAACATGCAAACTCCACACAGAAACGCCAACTGACCCAGTCGAGGTTCGAACCTGCGACCCAGCGACGTTCTTGCTGTGAGGCAACAGCACTACCTACTGCGTCGCCTATATTATATCAAATTATTATATTATATTATATTATATTATATTATATTATATTATATTATATTATATTATATTATATTATATTATATTATATTATATTATATTAT